>JWJB01000086.1:0-30179 GCA_000812895.1 Rutstroemia sydowiana | reverse complement strand
AACCAGACTGTATTGCCCTTTCTTCCCCATTTCGTTCGCTGTCATGAGTGCTCTCTGGATTGGCCAACATCTCTTTTCCTTTATTTTTGAGTTCCGTTTTTTTTATCAAAGACCAATGGTTCATGTCATTTTTTCACTCGTCGCGAATTCATATGCGGTTGATTGGCTGCGGTCTGGCTTTTTCTTCAAATCGATTAGACTAAAAAAAGTAGCAAATTTATAAAACCAACCCTTTTTGTTTCCTCGTGTACAGCGGTGTGGTTTGAGGTAGGGGACTACTGTCCATGGCCATTGCGTAAGCAGGGTAGAAGACTAATCGGCTGAAGTCTACCACGTATACAAACTTGCGCGCAGAGCGCTGGACTCGTAACGTGAGACTGCCTCACAGCTCGCTTGCAAAAGGCAAAACTTCCCAGTCTCTAGATTATGATAAATGTAACAAATATTGGGGTCCTGAATCTATCCGAATATTTATTTACACGGGAGACGGAGCGTGTTGCTATCTAGAGTTCATCGTCACTGCTACCAAGTGATGAAGCAAGGTCTCCTCTGGGATGGACAATGGGTTCTTGGTCTAAAATGTATTGTACAAGTCAGAAAGAATTACATATTTCTTCTTTTCAGTCAAAGCATTTCAAGAATGATAATTGTTGATATATGTGTTTACGTAAACCCGGTGAAGATTTCTTTTCCTCGAAGACTTGCAGGTTCGTCCTGGGCATGAAAATCTATATTGGTTGCCTGAGTAGATAATGTAGTACTTGAGTTGCTGCTACTGAATTTATGCTAGCAAGAGGTAAAGTGGATAATGAGGTTTACTACTTCATGTTGGAAGTCCAAATAAAAAAGCGACGTAAGTTTTCCTCCCGGTGACTTGCCGAATTGGCGTCGATGGATGCTAGTTTAATGCTTTCCCGGTGATCCTCGGGCGCCGCATTCTTCCAAGTTCACCCGGTGAGCTTCTTTTTCTCGCAAGTTGTTCCTGCAAGCCACCCGTATGATGTTCTTTTGTATGTAACTTTTTTATAGACTCTTAATCCCTGGTAATATTTGTTACTTTTGATAGATTCCTTTTTCTATTTTGGGGCACCTCTTTTCACCTGGTCGTGAACTTTTCCCGGTAGTTTTAGCAACTTGATTGCTCTTTTCATCAATCTACTATACCTTTCAACTTTAAATACACACCATCCTTACCGTTCAAAAGTGGCTGATGAATACTTCTTATAATTTTCAAGAAATTCTTGTTCTCTGTGTTTTCTCTCTCGCTGTTCCCACATTCTTTTCCAGTTTTATCTCTCTCTCTGATGCACTTTTTACTTTCCCCTTCCTTGTGGCTCTTACCTAAAATACAATACATTTGCTTCCACCTCACCACAGTTCATCGCCATCTCATCGAGCTAGTGTCTATTGGATAAACCATGAGTCCATACGTATACCAGTCTTCTCCAAAGACGAAATGGAAATAAATCGGAATACTTACTTCACTTCTTACCAAATTGCAATGGTAAACGAACTGGATGCGAATGTCAATATCGGTGCACCCTTGGGGGTGTCAATGATGAGTCTTTGATCTGACAATTGTGGAAATGCCTCAAGCACTATCCTAATTGAGGTCACTGGAGATCTTCCAGAAGCCACGATGCTTTGCAATGTTCAGCTGCAAGCGTCATTAGAACTACCATGGGCCGATGCAGTTCTTGTTGATTAGCAAGCAATACTTCGAGAAAGGCACTTCGCACGCCTTCCTACGGATGAGTATACAAGGGAAAGCGAACAGGGTTGGCTGTTGTTTGCGTTAGCGGATGCGGATGCAGGTAAGCATACGAACGGTATACGCCTATCTAGACCTAACGATTTTCTGTTGATGGACGGTTTCTATTTCTGATGTCTAACACACTATGTGAGAATGTAACAGTGATGTTTCATTCATGGAAGTTCTTTCCATCTCTACAGAATGGGTTAGGGACACATTCCTCGGGTTACCGAGACGTCGTGGGCCAAGAGAACACGGGCGATTTGTAAAGTAGTGGTAGCATCTAGAGTGGTCGTTGTTTGCCAACGAACTGAAATTTACTACCCAGTGCTTTAAATTGCGTCCTAGAGGTTGGACTCCAAGGATATTATTTGCAGTCGATGTTATCAACTGAATCTTGCCGATTGGTTATTCTCATCGACGGTTCCGGAGACATCGAACCACCCAATCTATCTTAATTCTTCTGTATCGAAACACTGCCGTTCCATAGCAACATCTTCTGACTCTCCATTCTTCACTTATTTTCAGTAGATTGGGACTACTAAGCCCATTCTTACACAGTATTGCATGTCAGAGAGAAGATACCTGGAGGTACAATTTATTAATCAATTCAATCTTGAGAGGCATCAGCAACGGATCCACCCATATTGAAAAGCCATGCTAGAGTCAGAAGGGATCAAAGATTGGCTAGGATGTATTTGGCAAATAGGTTCGATATTCGTGAGAAGAATTACTATTCGCAGATCCTAGGGTGGGGGTTTCACGAAGGATTAAAATGGGCCGGGCCATAGCTGGATGGATGAATGAATGTGAGAGGATGAGAAGTTAAGCGACTGCGAATCCTCCCGAAGCAAAAGGGCAAACTAGAAGCAGAAGGCCCGACATACTCTGAAGTGGAAGCTGATTCGTGTATAGAGAATGTTGGTTTTGGACCATTCCAGCTTTTAGCCCCTGATGTATGGACTGTTAAATTGTTTAGGTCGAAATAGTCGGCTATGTCTGCTGGCATCATCTGGTCCTGCGTCCATATATAATCGCGTCCGCCTCCCGCATTCCTTTCTTCTAGCATTATAAACATATCTCATATTGTCAATAAACATGCTGTCATTAAATCTCAGCGGCGTGGCACTCATCACGGGAGTATGTTATATTGCCCGTCTTCCGAATTGGACTTATGTACAAGTCACGAAAACTAATAATTCAACTGCAGGAGCCGGTATAGGCGAAGAGTGCGGATATGCCTTCGCTGAAGCAGGTGCTTCAGGTATTGTATTCGCGGATCTGAACCTCGAAACCGCTTCTGCGAATGCGGAGAAGAGCAAAGCCTATGCTACCAATCCTGAATATCGTGCGGTGGCTGTGCAAGTTGATACTTCGGACGCGGCCAGCGTCCAAGCAATGGTTGATTTTACCATTAAGGAATTTGGTAAAATCAACTACAGTATCAATAGTGCTGGAGTAAGTGAATATATCAGCTTTCCTTTACAGCTCTGCTGGAAGGAATTGTATCATAGACAACATTTGCTAATGAGATGCCGCAATTCAAAGCTCGGTGCTACATCGCTAGCACCGACGTCTGACATAGATATCGACAATTTCGACAAAACACTTGCTGTAAATACGAGAGGAATAATGCTGTGTATCAGAGCAGTAACCAAGGTAATGATCTCTCAAGAACCACAGATGTATAAGGGTCGACATGGCGAAGAGCGTAGCCTTGGACGAGGTTGTATTGTAAACCTTGCTTCGGCCACATCTTATTCTGCCGGGCCGGGTATGATGGCTTACGTAGCCAGTAAGCATGCCGTCATGGGTATTACTAAAGTTGCAGGTAAAGTTCCCTTCCATCCCATCCTTTGAGATACAGCCCATCAAGCGACGTCAAAACTAACCCCTCGAAAAGCTTTAGACAACGCCAAGCATCAGATTCGCGTTAATACACTTTGCCCATCCTGGGTTGCAACTCCCATGTTCGAGCGAAGTCTGGGCCGCTGGGCTGGGCTTCAAAAGGTAGTTGAGAGGCTTTCGCCAGCGGGGCGGCCTGCACTCCCTGAAGAGGTTGCCGACGTTGCTGTTTTTATGTGTAGTCCATTGTCCTCGTATATAAATGGAACGGGATTGTTGGTCGACGCCGGAACGTCGGTCACTGCAAATGCTGCATGAGTTATGGTTTACTCATAGTCATCCAACTTTATACTCAGGAGTTGAGCACGCAGTATGACAAGGCGAGGAGCTGGACATTATGGATTTGGATATGTAACATGAAAGTGAGGGCATCGTGTTCTAATACCTTGGCCGTTGAACTGAAGCAAGCTTAATAATACCACTAATCAATTGTGGCAATGTGGACTTTTTTCTTCTTTTTCGAACGTATGCTTTGCCAATAAGCATCTTAACATTCATCCGCGCGCGCTCATGATTCATCGTATGCTAGATATATAAACTTTTCAACATTATTTGGCATATTGAAGTTGACTGTAAACTGTGATGATGTCTCGGGAGTTGCATTTCCAGTTCTAGACTTCAACAGACAAATGGTATGGCCAATTCCCATATCCGCAGCGGCATATTTGTATAGCATGCCTCACTATGCATACAGGGTGGTGAGATCAGGGCTCTCTGCGGAAGTGTTTGGCTGAGTGTGCCTATACCTAGTTCACGATAGATCAAGCTATGAGTTGAGTAGCTTAGGCAGGAAGGATAATCCAACGGACATGACCGTGAAAATTGCGAGCACTGTAACGGCGCCAATCTCCCCGGACTTGGCCTGGAGAAGCAAGAGGGATCGTTAATGAAGCACATGCGTCCCGGTTTCTGTGCTCTGAAGTAGAGCTCATATCTGTAGGCAGCAATGAAGGCGATGAAGTTGTTCATACTTTCAACGTTCGAGTTTATGGTCCGACATCCTGTCCTAGAATCATGTGCCCGAGAATGCAGTATAAGCAATTTCTGCCGTACGAGCAGGCGTGATGGCAAATAACAGGCCATAAGCGTCGTTTATCCTCCTTGAACCTTCATTATGCCAGTCGATTATGTTCTGCTTATCTTTGCATCTCCAGAGGTCGGGTCGGCGAACTGTATACTAAGAAATGAGATTTGTAGACAAATTCAAAGTTTTATCTGTACCAAATATTCTCATTTGCACATAGCAACAAAGTAGAAATACATTACTGGAAAAGGAAGCTGCCAGAATCTACCTACCGGTACCGGTATGACTACAATGCAATGCTGCATTTAGTAATTCACCAGGTCTTGACGAGCCAAGCAATGATCGAACAAGCAAATAAGCCTGCACCCCACTCCGTATGATGCGTGGTATCGGGGTTAGATCCAATTGGATTGTAATGCTGGTCCTCTATTAATGTATGCACGCCATCTGTGATGCTTCTAGAATTTCGGAAGTCTGTTAATACAGAAAGAAGGCTTTTCTTTAATTTCATGTTGGCTGAACAATATCTTAATCATATTCCCTGTACGAAGTACTAATAATAAGTTTCAACAGAGGGGACCTAGGCATTTGTGTGTCCGTAATATACATACCTTAGGGGCCGACTGGACATTGAACATGGGGGGTTCGATTCGTCTTAAAAGGTACTCATACAGTAAGTTCTCATGCAATTTAATCCCATTAGGTCCCCTCCCCTCCCCTCCCATTTTATTAATTTCTCTTATCATCCCGTCTTGAAAAGTGGTTTGTCTACCATTTTGTTTCAAAGGCCATGTCAGCAGGACCATTCACATCATCTCACTGATCGCACATCGCACGTTCCCTTTATTAGTCCTAAGCTCACTTCTTCAAGCTTATTTTACTGTAAGCTCATCTCATCTCATCTCATCTTGAAATAGTTATAACTATTTCCTATTTTATTTCCAAGCACTCAAAGACAGTACTTGGTTTTATATATGAGGTTGTTGAGATTTATGATATCTCTCTCATCCTTCCCACTTTACTAGGATCTCAATGGTATATACCACCGTAGTATCGCCTACTGAGGGTGTTTTTTTCAACTAATATAAATTTTAGGAAGGAAGAAAAAGAAGATCAAACTGAATAATTTACAATCGAACCATGATATCTTATTTTTGGACAACTATAGGAATTAATTTCTCAATTTTCAATTGTCCAACTTCATTATTATATATATATTTAAGATTCAAAATCGAAAGCATTCGAAATACATAGACTTTGAGAAATACAAGAGCTACAAGCTATATTATATTAGTACAAGGCTATTTACCTAGTTTTATACTGGTACAAGAAAAGTACTAGAGCCTACCCGAACCACTTGGATTTGCGGGAAACGGAAACGATAAGGGAAGAGAGAGAGAAAAAAATTATAAACCCTCGAAATTTCTTGGGAAAAAATAAAAGAGATTAACCTCAAAGGGAAAGAATACGATAATTGAATCAGTTCCAAGAACTTATACAACTTTTTACAACGGTTATTGTAGTTGTTACACCCATACCATTATCGAGAAAGCGAAATCTATTTGACCGCTCGCGCTGTCTACCAAGGTTGTTTTATCTGATCCGAACTAGGAACCTCATTTTTTGTGCAATTGCGCATACCTGCAAGTGGCCAGCTTAAAGTTAACAATTTATTTGATATTTGGATTTCTTAAATCTATTTCAAATCTTGATCAGTCTCAAGCCACGCGACGAATCATTTGCCTATACTTATGGATTGAGCAGCGGAAGATTTACGTAGCTTCGCACACTCATTTGAGGGGTGTAAACCGAACCGCGCAAGGCGCATTTACACACACTTCTAAGCCATACCCCTCACCATCGCGAACGTTACTCCCGAAACCAACAAGGTATAAGAAAGGGCTACACTTCCGCCTTTCGCAGATATGATGGATTCTACTGGAGGTTGGAACCCTCAAGATACTACCTTATCTGTATCGTCTCAAGATGACTTTCAACAATTCCTTGATATGGGCATGGCAAATCTAGATGATAATTTACAATTCGACTTTGATTTCAACCAACAACAAACCCAAGGTTCACAGATGATGCATGCAGATAGCAACGGTTCAATGAATTTGGGAATTGGCCACGGGAATCCTCTGGCGCATAATGGAACAATGCAAGGAGACATGGCATCAATGACTACTACCTCGACCCACCCTGCTATACTTGGAACGATAATGGCTGATTCGCAGGGGCCCACGGAAAGCTTAACAGATATTGATGCACAAATCCAATATCTGCAACAGCAGAGGCATCAGCAACAGCAACGCCAACTTCAATTTCAAGAACAACAAAAGAACTTCTTTATGCACAATGGAATGATACCTCCAACACCGAACAGTATGGAGTTACACGGGGCCAATCAACAACATTTCTACTCGCAGGCAGAGCAGCAGTCTATATATGAGCCATATCGCTTAGCGAAAGATCAAGAGGTAAGAATATCAGCAATACGCAAGTTGATATGTGAATGGAATGTTGATTTCATTTATTAGATGGCATTTACCCCGCTTGTATCACCGGCTGTCACTCCTCTAGAGGCCCATTTCAATATCCCTGAATATACAATTCCTGGAGCATATTTTAGCCCCTTGAGTTCACCAGCGCTGCATGCGCAGAATGAGCATCAAGCGATCTTTGGCCCTGGCCATTCAGGTGCAGCGAATTCCCCAATCGAGTCGAACTTGGATTCGCATTCCGCACCAATAAGCTCTGCTGTTCAATCCCGAAACTCTGGTAATCGAAAACCGGGCCCAAAACCACGAGGAAATCCTCGGGCAGTTCGTCAATCACCAATAGTCAAGCCACGGCGTGGCAAGAAAAGCCTAAGCACATCTATAAGCGCACAGGCTCTAGGAGACATTATTGAGCCATCAAAATCACAGAGTTCTAAGTCCCAAGAGACTGGCTCGTCAAACTCTGCGACTAGCACCGACCACTCAGAGAATGGCTCTATATCTCCCGAGCATTTGTCGGATATGGCTCCTCCTCCTCTGCCTTTACCAAATTCAGCTGGAAGGTCACCTTATGTCGCAGCGCAGAAGGAAACTTCTGCCAGAGCCGCCAGGCTTTCTCTTGGCTCGCCTGCTACTCCAGCTTCGCTAATGAGATTAACACAATCCCCCACTACCAACCAAGCAGATACAAACCAAGACATGGACCTCGACGTTCCTTCGTTGGAAAGCTTCGCCTTACCCGAATCCGCAACTTCTAGTAATACAGCTAGACCTTCTCTAGCCCGCATTGATACTCAGTCCGATGGACAAATGACGCCAACTTTAAGCTCAACAGGCTCAAAAACTCCTGGGCTTCAATCACTGCCGTCGCCAGCCTTCGCGCGCCCAGGAGCGCCAGCATCTGCCAGCCAGAGCCCCCAAATAGATGCAATGAATGGAGCAAATAGGTCAGTGCGCAAGACGCCACAACTCACAGCCCGCGGTTCCAAAAAGAGACCCAGCAATTCCGTCCTTGTATCACCTGCACTTCTTCCAAGAATATCACCTAGCATTAAACCCCTGCTTCCCGGTGGTGCAGTCTCTTCTGAAGATACTGCGGCTTCACTTCTTTTGGCTTCGAAATCGAACTACCAAAATATTCTTGAAGGAACGCATCTCCCTGGCGTCTCATATCCATCGGAGCTATCAACTAACCTAACATCGAAACGTACCTCGCACAAAATCGCCGAGCAAGGAA
Source organism: Rutstroemia sydowiana (assembly GCA_000812895.1). Classification (NCBI taxonomy): domain Eukaryota; kingdom Fungi; phylum Ascomycota; class Leotiomycetes; order Helotiales; family Rutstroemiaceae; genus Rutstroemia; species Rutstroemia sydowiana. The sequence continues at coordinate 21,759 of JWJB01000086.1, read as the reverse complement.
GACGGAATCGAATCAACTCGGCACTACAAGAAATTGCTACTTTAATTCCTCGAGGACCAGCTAAGGAATCAGGCGATAAAAGTGGTAGTGGCGATGCTGGCGATGCTGGCGATGCTGGCGAGACCGACCCGTCAAACAAGGGCGGACAAAGTGCAAGTAGTAAGGCTAGCACGGTGGAGCAGGCTATTGATTACATTAAGCAGTTGAAAACTGCTCTTAGTGCAGCAGAGGCCAGAGCTGAGGCGGCAGAAAAACAATTGCGGGAGAAAACGGCATAATTCATTGGCCTTGGCGCCATTTCTTACTTGTCTTTTACTTGTGTTTGGTTCAGATGGGAGTGGAGTTATGGCGTTTTTAGATACCAAGCAATGATGTTACTGAATTTATGATGGCGGGAGGAGGTTCCAAAATCATTGGCGGGTAATGGAGCTGGAGGCAATACTCGTTCAACATGTTTTTTGTTCATGGTCTATAAAAATGATACTGAAAGCATTCCCGATGTATATGGATGTGTGGTGGGCTTTAATCAAGAATGGATTATCGTTGTAGATAATTCATGGAATCATAGATAAAAACAATTGTTGAGGCTATTTATAAAGCTGGCATCCATCGTGAATTGATGTTGAATATATTTGTTAAGTTGAGTATCTACAACATAAAGGCAGCAGCACCTGCTTCAGAATCTCTATATGTATATTACCAGCGTAACCCCCGATGCTCTAGAATAGCAGAACCATCCGAAGTCCCCTTCCAAAGTCCGGCAAACGTGAGTTCCTTCGGATGTTCAAGGCAATACAGGAGGTATAATTTGCATCCCCTGATATTCGGCTAACTTATGGATTGACTCCCTCTCCTCATTCCAGAACGTCAACATCTAACTCCTCCATAACCCCCAGCACAACGCTTAAGCTCTCCATAAACCCATTTACCGCCACGCGCAACATGCGATTCGTCGTCGCCTTATACTGTGTTCTGAGAATAGCTCCCTCCTCCAATGCAGACTCGCCATCTCTAGTCGGCGCATTGAAAGTAGAGAACTCTCTTCGTACTAAAGCTGACAATTCCTTATCGACGGATAGAGCACGAAGGGCGGCATTTGCGAGTCGGGGAGTGGGGAGGGGAATATCGATTGTGCTACAGTACATTTAGCGGATCAGTAAACGCATAAACGCATTGCACTGTGTAAAAGGAAAAAGATGCGATGAAATTAACTCGACCCCACTATCCCCGCCAAATTTTGTGCGGCACTGATTGTAAAGAACGAAAAGGAAGGATGGAAGAAGCGGAACTTACAGAGAGCAGGGAAATTCAGGGTCGGTTGCTATTGTGGTCGGCATGGTGATTGTTGTTTTAAGAGAAGGCGGCAAGCTGTTAGGAGAGAAGGAGAAGATCGGAAAGTCGTGTTGCGCATTAATAGCGGGAGGAAAAAAGATTGGTTGATGCAGGGATTGCTTGGGGGTGCTCGGTGAGGATAGATTAGATTGGGGAGTTTGCGGTGTTATGGAATTTATGGCATGGGCATAATAGACGGACTACCGGTAGGGAGGTATGAATATTACAGTATAGACAGAGTTGTTTATGATTCTTTCAAGTTCTTAATTTAATAATTTGAGATGATAATTATCTATGTATAATCGTATATTCAGACTACAAATACAGCACCAGCTGTATGTTGAGATAACTTCAATTACTCGAGTAAACCGACTTGGAAATCCTACAATAATAAATAACTTGTACTCGGCATTATATCAGTACTAGGTATTAATGAATACGTAGTACCAACCACCCTGAAATAATATATAGCTGATGTACGCATTTTGAACATTTTTAGCCAGGGAGCCTTACTCTATTATCTATCTTATCCAATGAGATTCGATTATTTTGGATCTGGTTGCTAGGTAACCAAAATTTACTATAAACAGACACTAACCTTAAATTTGTTATTTTGTATTGAAAGGTCTATACACAAGTTCATAAGGAATCTATTCCTAACAAATATTTTGTTTTCCTTCCTTTTCTTAACTTTCATATATTTTTGAATTTGACTTAAAAATATCATATTGAGTGAGTATTCTTCATAGGATACTAGTATCTCTATTGATATTTGGTTCAATTTAAAAGGAAGTGGCAATCCATATCGCGAGCAAGCTCATTCTTTCTTTGTTTTCTTTTTCTTCTGGGGAAATCAACAATAAAAGCAATTGCAATTCTACCTATTTAATCGCTCTTACCTTTATTTACAACGCCAATCAATATAACTTCCCTCCTTCCCTTTCGAGCATTATTATAAGACGAGCTTCGTAACTGCCATTAGACTCAGTACTTGAGAGTACTTACTTCTCATTCAAGATGCCTCCTTCCTCTCAATTGAAGTATGGCCAAATCATTGAGTACATCCCAGGTATGTTTATTTTTCTTTCTTCATATCACAACTTATCACAATATTACTTCTACACCGGCGCGAATCATTGAGTATTATCGCCTTGATATTATTACTTTATTACTATCATTTATAAAATGGACTATGATTCCATGCTCCAGTGGGCGACATTACTACCGGGTCACAAATGTTGCGCCGCAAATTCGACTCCCGAACAAAAATATCGAGATGTAAAGAAACCGATGCACTGGCTAACCATAACAGACCGATTGTACTTAGCATCATACACTACCCCTCCAACAGCCGATACACTCTTCCCGTATCCTGAGGAGAAAAACCATCGACGATCTCCGAGCAAGCGGTCAGCCCGAGCTGCTGACGGACCATCTGTCGTTTCGGACAAACATCGAGAACCACCTTATTATTTCACCGTCGACGATACACTCCTGTACAATGCTTTCCACCATGACTTCGGACCATTACATATTGGACATCTATACAGATTTGCGGTTCAATTCCATGATATCCTTGGCGCACCAGAAAACAAGAACAAACCAGTAGTATTCTGGAGCAAAGCTGATGCAAGAAGTAAGCTTTTTGTCGCAGAAAATCCCGAAGAAAAATTGGACTAATTGAGCCACTTAGGTCGAGCCAACGCTGCATGTCTCTTAGCCACGTATATGGTCCTGATCCAGTCTTGGGCACCCCATCTTGCACTTGCACCAATCGCGCAAGCAGACCCACCTCTAATGCCATTCCGGGACGCAGGATACAGCCAAGCGGATTATGGTATTACAGTTCAAGACGTTGTCTACGGTGTTTGGCGCGCGAAAGAACAAGGTTTTTGCGCCTTGCCGCAATTCGACCTTGAAGAGTACGAACGATACGAAAGAGTGGACCAAGGTGACTTCAATTGGTTAACTCCAGACTTTCTTGCTTTTGCGTCTCCACAGCACCACCCTGTTCAGCCGATTCTGCCGTCTTCTCCATTATATGCAACTCTTCCAACAACCTTGGATGAAGTCGAGGCCCACCCTACTCTGCCAACACCTTTCAAGAACGTCCTGAAACACTTCTCGGCACGTAACATTGGTTTGGTGGTTCGATTGAACTCTGAGTTGTACTCGCCATCATACTTCACCGCCTTGGGCATCGAGCATTTGGATATGATCTTTGATGATGGTACGTGCCCACCACTTAGTGTCGTTCGAAGATTCATTACATTGGCACATGAAATGATTACTGTTCAAAAAAGAGGGATTGCTGTTCATTGCAAAGCTGGGCTTGGCCGTACAGGATGCCTGATTGGAGCGTACTTGATCTACAGATATGGGTTTACCGCCAATGAGATTATCGCCTACATGCGTTTCATGAGACCGGGAATGGTTGTCGGTCCTCAACAGCATTGGCTCCACCTTAACCAAGGAACTTTCAGAGAATGGTGGATCGAAGAGCAATGCGAGATGAAGATGAAGGAGAAATATGCAAACATGGCTCCAACCACACCAAGGAAAGGATATCCGGCAAGCAAAGGACAAGTTGTCACTCCTCCTAATGGAGCTCAACGGACACCACTTGGCGAAGTTGACAATGAGCGGAGCCATAGTATTGGAGCCCAGGAAGATTATTTGCCGGCACCAACTCCAGGACAGCCGAGGAAGACGGGCAGAACAAACCACCACCAGCCTTATGGCCGCAATGTCTCTGCATACAGCGCCCCCGATGAGGAACGCCTACATCGAGAAACCGAGGTGGTCTCCATCCACCGCTTGTCGGGTGATGATATAGAGCCAGAAGATGAGTGGCAACTTCGTGTGCGTACCAGTCGCAAGACTTCCAGATCCCCGGGCCGAAGCGAAAGATCATCGCGTTCAATCAGCCAAACTACAACGACAATCTACACATCTATTGATAATGATAGCAGTCGCGATGTTGAGAACATTGGCTCGTCTCGCCCCAAGACACCCTCATCTCGTCCCAAAACACCTTCTACGACCAAGTCCGGTAGTGGCTCAAGTACACTTGGCAAGGTTCGCAGCAGCCCTAAGCGAAGCGGAGACAGCCTCCGAAACAAAGATACCACAGGCGCAGTCCGCAAGACGAGTGGGCGAGTAGGCAGTGCAACCACTCGCAAAGTTTCCGGGTTGTAAATGATTCGCAATATGCAAACCAGCATCTTCCGTACTTGTATAGTACTTCGGCATGCATTATAAATATGGCGTCTGCTTCGGCGTGGTTGTTGCAGCATATAAAAGAAAATGCGGCATGGCGTGTGGCGTTTTCCAATTGAAATGTTTCTATATCATAGGTCTTTGCCAGTGCAAAAATATGTGGAGTATAATGTGCTCGATCTTTGCTCTTGCTCTTACATGACCTCAGAGTTTTTGTTGCGAGTCTTTGTAGGTTGCTTTGATCGGAGTTAATTGGGGGATTGTTTTTGCTAGGCTCTTCTCGATGAGGAATTGGATGGATGGATATTGCGGGGTTGGGGCCCTGAATTTTAATATTCCGGTTGCTTTTTTGTTTAAGGATTGGAGAGGCAAGGGATGCCGTTTGGGGTTGGGTTTTTGTGTTTGTCTCTTGTTGCTTTCTACAAAAAATTACTTACGAATTCATGAGATTGGTGTTGCATACAATACATACATACAATAGGTACCACAGACGTACGTAGACTTACTTGAATGATTAAGATATTACTTTATATTGAGCTCCTCCTTTGATCTTGCTTGTGTGAATGATTGAGTGGTTGGTTGCTAATTTGGTGCTCAGTAATGGTGGTGAAGTAGGTGATGGGTCAGATTAAGTAACATTCACTTAGCATAGTTAATATAGTTCCTTTAATCTGAAAGAATGGATTCCAGTATAATCATCTCTACAGTAGCTGTTATGGTAGAATCTAGCTGTAGAAGTTTGTTTAGTGGATGAGGGGAAAAGGACGGGCACGGGAATATAGATGAGAAGAGGGGCTGTGCATGGAATTCATATGTGGTTTTGAATATCATGCAATAAAGAATGGTATAGTACAATCAGAGGTGCCTTTCACCTGTCTAACTTTGAGATTCCATGAATACATGTCCCCAAGCATTCCTTGCAATCACTTATTTATACAGTTGTTTCTTTGGATTGCCGTATTCAATGCTACCATGCTACAGTACCCAACTTTTGGTGACTCTAACAAGTCTTCGGGGGCGGAACTGTTCTCTTGTGCCGGATCCGGTGTGGATGGATGGGTGGATGGATGGCGGATTGCGGTGCATATAGTTGCGGTACTTCGTATTTGGCTGAGAAAGGGATATCTCCTGTGACTTTTATTGCTTGCTGAATTACATAATTGCGGGTTCCTGGGAGTTTATTGAGTGGGTGGGTAGGCATATGGCTGTTCTCGGATCCGCATGCGTGTGGATGTATTGTAGAATTGGAAGCATAGTTAAAGTGTATCGTGTTGGATACTTCGTTAATCAATACCACTGTCAACTAAATCAAGAAGGTGACATAGTTTCATTGTAGGATCCCAAATTCCTTTTGTCAGACAGAGCTTCTCGACGACTCTTTGTAGAAGTTCTAGGAGTTTCTCTGTATTGAAGCTTATAAGTCGGCCTGCGGAAATGTCTACTTACTCACTTTCCAGAGAAGTCAAACATTCGGCTTCTCTAGCCCCCCATGATTTGGACAAGGCTGGGAGATAATCGCCATTGAGTTTCCGGCACTGTTATGAGTAGGAAGAAACGAAATTACTATGTAGACGGGTGGGAAGGCTACGCTCTACCTCATACATGTGTGTTGTAGTGAGCACTCTTGATTAACGATCCAGAACCCAATGCCGACTAAGGATCAAGCACAGCTCATTATGGAATAAAGATGATATTCACAAGTCTTGCTACCCAATCTCGTTGATGTACAAGCCAGGCTTGAGGAAAAGCATTCTGAAGTTGATTCCATTCAACATAAAGTATCACATTAAGTTACAATCTACTCTCAGTTTCATCCAGGTAAAGAAAGTCCTATGCCAAAATTACAACTACTTTCACTGTCTGAAGGGTTGACCATATCACTAGAAAGCTCACATTCCCAAGGTCATCTTCCGCCTAGTCCACCCCATGCATGTTGATTTTGGCCTACTTAGGCTGGTAGGGAGGGAGGTAGGTAGGTGGTCAAGTGGATAGGTAGGTAGATAGGTAGATAAGGGAGAATGGGAGGGGAGGAAGAGGAGGTAGAGGAGGCAGAGGAGGTAAACGAGTAGGGATAGAGGGGAGGCAGGGAACAAAGAATAATTCTGGGTTTACCATAAAAATTAGAATTATTCTATATGATAGCCTAAACTTAGAATTATTCGAAACATACTTAAAGTACTGATATCATAATTTAGAAAAAAGTTTAATATCATTAAAAACGAATAGGAATTGATGCAATACATCTTTTGCAATATATAAATTCTGAGTATATAATTATAGCTATCTAATATGAGTTTTATAACGTCGCCGCGAAACGCTTTAAGTAAAATAGTTTATTAAAGCCGGAACCTTACTGTGTTTAAGTAGGGCAGATCAAATGTGATTGAGGTGGCCTAGTCATAGTAATATATCATGATCATGGCTTCTTCTGTAGGTCCATACCCGCCTTTGCCGTCTTTGCAAGCGAAGCAGCACATTGACTCTTACAAGCATTGTCTATAATTGCAGCGGAAGAGCAGTTGTGACTTATTGGGATTTAGAAGTAGGGAGTAGGCAGCTGAGTATCCCACAATGCGGCGAAAAGCCTTAATATGAAGTCGGGATAGAACTTCGTCAAGATCAATAATGTATCTTCACCATCGTGAATTATAGAAGTATTGGGGCTAGCCCTCCCCACGGTAAAACGCATGCTGGAGCCTTGCAGCTAACAAGATATCTAGAAGATGGGCCTGATGCTTGGCCTGAAACTAACAATAGGTAGCATCGTAGTGGTATCAATCTATAGAAGCACGACAGCTAAATTGCAGCGAAAGCACACCTAAGGACCTTGATTCAAATCTTCCCAATCCGATGACTTCAAATTGCCCGCCTGTAATGCTATATGTAATTATTCCGAACGATTTATAAGTTCATGCACAGAATGACACGATCTATCGTACGTAAGTAAGGGTGTTGTTCACTCTTCGCCGATTTCTGAACCCGTAGGATTGAAAGATTCAAGACTGTGTATCCCTTCAATAAATATACATACGCGTAAAGTGACGTCGTTCTTTTGTGTAATACGGAGGAACATGGATAAGGAGGGAGACCGTTGATTAGTACTTGTACACTAATGTATATTTCTTGCCTAACAATATCTGTAGGTAAGGTACCGGTCGTGTCTAGATAGGCATCAGTTTACAATCCGAAAAATGGGAAAAGGTATTTGAAATCGCCAACACCATCCCGGCCATGCCATGCCATTCGGGACAATTAGAAATGAACATTGCAATTAATCTGTAGATATTTAATCCGAGACGGAGAGCGGAATGAAATCTTGAACTGAGTATCCGAATATACTACACCACTTCCATAAATAGCTAGGCTATGAACGGCCGCGGGAGAGGGACTGCGATGCGAATCCGATTAGTGTCCACATAGAACTACTCGTATTCCATTTAATCCTACCTAGTAACCAATCAGCTTATACTGATTTAATAGCTAGTTTAATACGGTAATAGCGTCCGGATGTGGGCGTGGGGCGATGCGTCTGGATCAGAAAACGTTAAAAAAAAGTATATCATAACAGATTCATATTACGCAGTTATGTATTTACAATTACGAGTAGCAGTAGTATAAGAAGGTTAAGTATAGGGGATTGAATTTCACAAAAACTCTTTCTTTCTTTTTCTCTTTTCCTTTAAATTCTTCTTTTCTTTCTCTGCTCCAAGATATTCTCATAAATTCCTGAGAATCATAAGTCTTGTTATTTACCTGGATGGTCATCACACGGTTCTTTTTGCGCCCGGATGAAGTGAAGTTACATCCACTTACAAGACCATTTGAAACTTGCGACGAAGCAGAATTATATTCCTATTTCTAAGCATTCAGTTCCCTTTAAGGCATCTCGGATTTTCGGGATAGCAATATATAGTAGGTGCTTGCTCTTACATTAGCAAGCTTAAATGAGCATCTAATACCCCGCGCTCCTTAGTATTCATAGGTCCTTTCCGCTACTTTTACGCCCTACAAATTCCTATATAGACACTTGCTATGTCGTCCATTCCTTTCAAACGGTTACTGGTACTACCGACACTCTCTTCATATGCCCTTGTTGGGTACAAATCTGATGTGTTGTTATTCTCGCGGCCGAGCTACCTAGGAACCTTCGTCCAATTATGGATTCTACAATTTGCTGCTTTTGCAATCTGGAGAGTCCTCTTGTATCCTTTCTACTTTTCTCCAATAAGGCACCTGCCGGGACCGACAGGCAATAGCTGGTGGAATGGGCAATGGGAGAGGATTTCCAAGGAATCGACTGGTTCCCCGCACTTGGATTGGTAAATTGCCACCTCTTCAATTGCCCTTCTCAGACTAACTCTTCTAAGGATACGTGATGTTCCAAATGATGGTGTGATACGTTATTTGGGAATCTTGAATTCAGAGCGAGTTATGATCACTACCCCGAAAGCGCTCAGCGAAGTTCTTACCACCAAAAACTACGACTTTATTAAACCGACCACTGTGAGAATAGGGCTTGGTAGACTACTTGGAATAGGAGTATTACTGGCAGAGGGAGAAGAACACAAGATACAAAGGAAGAACCTGATGCCCGCATTTGCCTTCAGACATGTAAAGGATTTATATGCCGTGTTCTGGAGCAAGTCTTGCGAGTCAGTACGGGTTATGACATCAGAAATTAGGGCGAAAGAAAGAGGTGAGCTGGAGAACAAGGCTACTGACATGAGCGAGGAGTTGCAACAACCGGAGAAGGGTATAGCGTATATGGAAGCGATGGAATGGGCTAGCAGGGCCACATTAGACATTATTGGAACCGCTGGATTGGGAGTGGATTTTGGGGCGATCCAGAATCCAAATACTTTGCTTTATCGAACGTACAACACCGTCTTCAAACCGTCGAAATCCGCACAGATGCTAGGATTTCTCAACCTCTTCCTGCCGGGGTGGTTCGTCACGAGAATACCAGTAAAGAGAAATGGAGAAATCGAAGCAGCTGCAGAGGTCATCAAGGCAACCTGCAGACAGCTCATCCGCGAAAAGAAAGAAAAGCTGGCAAAGAACGAGCTCACTGACGTCGATATTCTTAGCGTTGCTTTGGAAAGTGGCGGGTTTTCTGATGAAAATCTCGTTGATCAGCTCATGACTTTTCTAGCAGCAGGGCATGAAACAACGGCCTCTGCAACAATGTGGGCAGTATATTTACTCTGTGTGCATCCGGAGATTCAATCGCGTCTTCGACAAGAAATTCGTTCGAAACTTCCGAATCCAGACTCGACTTCCACTGTTTCAAGTCAAGATATCGACCACATGCCATATCTGAATGCGGTATGCAACGAGGTCCTCAGATATTTCTCCCCTGTACCACTTACGATGCGCGAGGCTGCCGTCGACACGAGCATTGCTGGTCACCGCATTCCAAAGGGTACACGGGTCATGGTTGTACCTTGGGCTACCAATAAAGACGTAACTCTTTGGGGAGCTGATGCTCGCAAGTTCAACCCTGATCGGTGGATGCCCAAGGACAACGAATCGCATAACACGAGCGGAGGGGCAACAAGCAATTATGCGTTCCTTACATTCTTGCATGGCCCGAGAAGTTGTATCGGGCAGGCATTCTCAAAGGCGGAATTTGCGTGCCTGTTGGCGGCCTGGGTTGGTAGGTTTGAGTTTGAGTTGCAGGATAAACGAATGATGGATGAGAAGAATTTGAACATCAAAGCAGGCGTTACAGCAAGGCCGGCGAAGGGATTACATGTGAAGGTAAAAGTGGTGGATGGCTGGTAGATTGGTGAAGTTCAAGTGGGTATAGAAAGACTTAGGAGGCTTGATGATTACGACTGAAAAATGTATATATAAACAACAGATATAACAGTATGTGTAGTCTTGATTTTATTCTTAGATTTATAATTAATTTATTACGGTTTCTATGTTTCCAATTCTTCAAATTGAGCAGAACAGAAATGGTACAAGCCCTAAAGCAGGCCAAGGACACAGTATTGTACCAGTGTGTAAATGGTTATCATGAAACATATACTAGTATCTATACCATTTTCCAAAAATATACAACTGCTCAAGTAGATATAAAAGGTTGAAGTTTTCTTTATGGAGAAGCATGAAGTGACTGTCTAAAATAGTTTCAGATAGTGACGTTCAAAAAATCTTAGGATAATTGCACACCACATCTTCAGTCTGCTTGCTCTTCTGACATAAAGAAACCGGTGCAATGATATACAGGAGATAATCATACATAAGTAAGCATCCTTTGTATTGCACTATTTCAGTTAACATCAATACCTAACCCTTCAACATGTTCTTGGCCCCTTAAAAGTTCTTGGTCGGTCACCAGAGTCTATCAGCAACAACTCCAAAGGACATTCTTAGGACAGGCCGACGACAGCATGATTACAAAATAGGGGCTCGTAACTCTCCTTCACCAAACAAAGTCTAGTAAATACTACCAGTAAACAAATAATCTTTTATCAACAATGGTATTATGTATCTTCAAATAACAATTAAGCTTGAAGGGTTTCATAAAATGAAAAGAGCCATGGAATGGGGCCAAGAAAAGACGTATCACTAGCAGCAGCAGAATAGGAAAATTGGTGAAACAGTAACTGGCATTTCTAAACTAAGATATAAAACTCCACCGCCCCCACTACATTCACCTACTCACCCATTCCAAACCAGACGCTACGAATAAAATTTTCGTCGATCCATGGCTCGAGTTCTCCCATCCAGAGACCCCAGACCTCGACAGCCCGAAGGGGTGCGTCCTCGGCTGTGGGGCCCGCTGGATGTAGAGTTAGAGCGCTGGTTGCATGACCGGCTGCATGCCTGGCTGTGGTTGCTGTTGCTGCATGCCCTGAGGCGGCGCCATAGCTCCATTTCCGTTGTTTTGGTCATATCCACCTTGTTGAGATGGCGCGCACTGGGGTGCAAACGACATCTTTTGAAGATTATAGCCAAGGGGTATAGCGTCGTAGTCTTGGGTAGCAGAAGCTAAAGTGCTGTAAGCTAAAGTGTGTTGTCTGACTACGACGCTATACCCCAAGGTTTCAGCATCTGGAAGATATCCTGCGGCTGAGTATAGTCCATCTACAGCTTGATTGTCCAAGTTCAAGAAATATTGGAAGGATGTTGTGTTGTGCGACTGGAAACAGGCCAAGGTTTTGGAAGCCATATCTTGGAGATGCTGATATGCTGGTTCGGTGATGCTTGCTTGCTTGCTTGTGGCTGAGATTTGTGGATTGTCCGCAAGAGATTTTGTTTGAGCCTCCCAGATCTTCTCGCCCCGACAAGGCTGCTTACTATAAGAACTGCTTGTAGGATCCCCCTGTCTACATATGTTGATCAGTTGCTGGGCAGTGAAAGGCAGAGGAGGGCTGGGATCAAAGTGAACTTACTGTTGGAAAGTCATGGAGTTGGTGCAGTGTTTTGAGGTATCTTGTGGATCCGGGCCACCGCGTAGTTTCGAATGCATTGTATGATGCTGGGCCTGTTATTGAGCTATCTTATGCGTAAAGCTTCGGAGAAGATGAGGTTGAGATCGATGTGTTACGGTTCGAATTTTGAGAGGTGTGTCGTAGATATAGTCTCGTAGGATTTGTAGCTTGCTTCTTTGCTCGAAGGTCAGATAGATCTAGAAGTAGTAAACAGTTAGTTGAGGCAGTTTTGAGTATAGCAAGGGCTGCGAGAGGGACAACTTGCGTAGCAACTGATTCCAACGGCAGCAGCTCAGCAGGGACCTTGGGTCGTTGAATATTTGTTTTCGTGTTTATCTGAAGAGATGGATGGATTTGCAGTGCTGCTTCGTTACTTTTGGGACAATGGAATCTGAGATTTAGGTGTGGGCTATGTAATACTTACTGATTCTCTGATACTGCTGGCAAGTCAAGTTCAAGCTAAGACTTCGCTGCAAGCTAGCCTGGAAACCTGTAGGGCTCGTTTAAGTGCAAGGATTAATTCGGCAGCTCGTCAACTTGAAGATGGCTTCAGCATAAGTCGAAACCAGAGCTACAAAGTAGCTTGGTATTGTAAAGAGGTTGGAGAGCAGAAGATTCTAGAGGAAGCTACTTCAAAAGCCCAAGCTGATGATTTGCAAGGGTAGGAGGACTTGAAGCATCCAGAAGCCAAAGAGATTACAGGGATACTAGCGGGAAGTTGATAAAGTAATTTTACTATCTAGGAATAGCCATTTCCCACTTTTCGGCGGCTTGATGACCTTGTTGGCCTACTTGTTGGGCTGTTGGGAGGAGTGTATCTAGTAGAAGAAGACTGGTTACAGATCAGACTCAACTGGTATTTCTTGGTTATTTTGATGCTTCACAGGGCTGGGGCTGGGGGAGTGGTTGTGCGCTCATATATGGCAATAGTGATAGAGGAACATATGCAAAAGAAAATTCACATTATTATTTCCTGAAATATATGAAGGAAGGAAATAGCTTAGAACATGATATTGTATTGTTTTCTCTGGGCCACAAGGGCCCTTGTAAGAATGAAGGAATTTGAAGATCAAGTTCTTTAATATGGGGAGGAGCAAAGCTCCGGATCAAACAACTATAGCCACACCTCATCTTTATGGGCCGATCAGAAGAGTTGCCAAAGAATATGTTCAGTGGTGAATATTGAGCAAGTTTTCTTTGAAGGGCCCAGTCAAAAATAGGATGGCCGAAGTCGGCTGATGTTCTTAGCGTGGACTCGGGTGGCAAAAACCGGAGGGCCGCTGCTTTGGGCCCTTCCTACTAATCTTAATTTTAAAAAACTTGATCATACGATAACCCAAACATCGGATTGACAGAAAGTAGGAAAGTTGAATAGGCAGAAATTCATTTTTACAATTCTCCCAAGACCAGGGACTTGGCACACTGGCACATGAGCTCATAATATTAACAATATCAAAGAAAAACCTTGGTTCATCTACTGTAGCAATCAACTAAAATTGACCAATAGATATGTAAAATTGAGCATACAGTAGCTATATTTAACAATTCTCCTAAGTCAAGGGACATGAAACACTGCCATATGCTAATATCAAAGAAAAACCTCAGGTCATCTACTTTAGCACTAATACTTGGGATTGAAAGCAGATTCAGCAGATTGAATATACAGTATCTATTACTCATAGTTATCCCAGGTTAAGGACTTGAAGCACTGCCACATGAGCTCATAATATTAAGGATTTCAAAGGAAAACATTGCGTTGAATACCGTAGTAAATAGTTAGAGCCAAGGAACTTTCGATCTTCTAGTCCTAAAGGGGCAGTGCCTGTCTGAAAGGAGCAATAATACTGTCATATCAACAGTGGAATAATATTTAATTCAATATAATAAAGATATAAATAAAAAACGTCAAGTCATCTACCGTAGTAACCCTCAGAATTCAGGGAACTTCCGATTTTGGCCGCCTAATATGGCAAGAGATAGCTCAAAAGGTTGATCGAAAGAGGAAATAAACCATATACTAATTTTAAATACTCCGATTCAATCTTTTTTCTGTGATTGACGCAGTTGTGAAGAATTTTTCCTGGTAGCCTAGCACTAATTGTTGTTTTCCTCCCCGCTAGGCGAAAAATCTTTCCAACATAAAGAAGACTTCTGCCACAAAAAATCAAAACAAAACTTCCAGTCGTCAAAAATTCTTTTCCATACCTTCGAGTTCAAGAACAATCACCAGCAGCTTCATTCCATCAGATCACAAAGCCTCAAAAATCTTGTAAGTTGCAAATATCTATTTCCTCTCAAGAATCACCCTCCTATCTATTGTTGATGCTGAATTTTCCCTCTTTTCCCCCTTCACGCGCTCGAGCTGTCTTCAAATTTGAAGCAAGACGCTTCTTCCACCAAGAGGAAAGTATCTTGAGGTTATTAACACAAAGCTTCAATAGGAACAGTCAATCAGGCATTCTTACTTGCTTGCCAGCGTCTAGGATCTTGAAAAATCATAGAGTAAGCCGCCCCTTCCTTTCCCTTTCATTAACAAGATGGTTCTAGAGATACGAGAAGCAGCATCTCGAGCTCATTAACGCAAATGTCTGACGTGAATAATTGATTAGATATCTTTGCCTTGCGTGAGAGACTCTTCTGTCGTGAAACCCGCCAAAGTAAGTTATCTCCTCCCTCTCGCTCTACAAACACGACGATTCATGAAGCCAAAAATAAATTGTGGGATTACTGACGCAAGTTTTGCACAGAAACAGTCAATTAGCTACCTCCCTGCCCCTTACGTGCGAGCCTTCGATCTAGTTTTTGAAGCCCACACAGTAAGTTGTCTCCTCTCCCTTCTACTACAACCACGACGATTCTAGGAACGAGAGAATAGTTATCTTGAAGTTACTAACGCGAAGATTTGACAGGAACGACCTGCAATTAGATTCCCCTCCCTTGCGAACGAGTCTTCGAGTCTTCGATTTCGGAAAGCCGATAAAGTAAGCTACCTCCTTCTCTCCTTCTACAACAACAATACCTTGATATATATTCTACATCCTGTCCAAGATTGTGGAGAGCCAAAGATCTAATAGCAGTTAAACAGGTATCTGGTTTACAACGAATCTACTATCTGCGAGATCGACGAAAGTAAGTACTATCCTCCTTTCACTCTTTCAACGCCCTCGCATAAATCTGACACAATGATGGTCTTTAGTCTATTATCTTCCGCGAAATACCATCCTATTCTATCACAACAATCGACACAATCAATCCCAGTCGTCCAAGCTTATCTGCCGAGTACCCTTTCATTCACTCACAAAAGTCTTCATATTCCAGGTTAGTAGTCTCGTGACTTCCGTTAAAAACCCTGTTATTCACTTGTTTAAATCACAACAATTCCAGCCTATCGTCCGAGAAATTCCGCGCTAACTGAATATATCTCTAGGATCCTTAGAGATATTCGGAGGAAAAAATGTCCGACACCGAGATTAAGTCCGACGTCGAGCAAGATAGGGGCTCGCCTATCAATGAAAATGAAGGGGGCGAGATTGTTGAGGCTCGTCCTACCTTAGAGGATGAAGATGAAGTCAAGGAAGAGGATGGCGAGCTGGCGTTGGCCAGCATTGAGGCCCTCCCCAATGCGGTGCCTGGCACCAATCACTTCAGATATCATCTACCCCCAGATCACCCTCCAGATCAATCTTTTTACGTTGAAGCCACTTCGAGAAGTTGGCAACAAGCTTACGATGAGGCCGGCGATCCATACGCAGCGGAGAACTTTATTCAGGAGCCCTTTGATATCTTCCCTGGAGAAGACGACCCACGAGAGCATACTCGCACGCGTTATAGAGTGCCAACACCTGGTGTGGGCCTTCTTTTTCATCCTGAAGAAGATGGCGACGACGAGGCTGAACCATCCCCGGCCCCAGAAACAGAATCCGCTTCTCCCGCCCCCGTCCCCGAGCCAGCTGCGGTCCCTGCTGCGTCTCGTTCTATCCCTCGAGGCTCGTCACCGCTCCCCCCTCCTCCGGTTGGTTCACGGTATAGGCCAACTGTCGACTCCCTTCCCTCCGCAGGCATTTGGAACTCGCCGGGTAACCAATTCCATACAACCTTCGAGCAAGTTGTGGTCCATACCGCAAAGTGCGATCTGTGCGGGAATCGCAATAAGTCGGTGTTGCAGAGGTGTAAAATATGCAATAAGCAGTTCGATCATGACTGCCGGGAAAAGATCTCGGAGGATGGTAAGCATAGACCCAACCTTGCCACATTGGACTGGACACCCCGCATGAAGCCCAATGCAAAGACGAGGCCCAACTTCGAGGGCAATATGACGAAGATACAGAGAAAACCGGCCCGTGCTCCTCTGCCCGACCTTACTCCGCGCGAGCGCATTGAATTGGCAATGAACATGCCAAACACTTACAGCGGGGTCATACCTCACAACTTTACAGCTTCGATGGCTTCCAGCAGCAGCGCTGGTCGTAGAGAACGTGGCCGTGGCCGCGGTCGTCGAACAAGAACGAGAGAGGAGGAGGAGGAGGAAGGCCTGTCAGCACAGCAATTACGAGAGCTGAACTCTCGTCGGCGCCGAGAGGCGTTGATGAACTCTCAGTTTGAGCCAGAAGTAGACCGTCTCCGAAACGAATCGCGGGAGTTTAGGGAGAGCCAGCATGCCGAAGAAGAGCTTGCACATCGGCTGTCAGTTCAACAAGAGCGCCGAGAGCAAGCTGAGCGAGAGCAAGCTCAAACTGCAGAACAGTCTTCAAGACGTGCTAACCGCCGCATTCGTCCAATTGCTCCTGCACCAACTCGTATCCCAACGGGTGCGAATTTATCTTCTAGTAATCCGGCTACCTCTACAGCTCAAGAAACCTCTACACGCCGTGTCTCTGCGCGAACCACCCGGGCGCAGCCCCAGTACCTCTTTGACGAGAATACAAATCAAGACGACGATGCTGACGGTGATTACGATGATATGTTTGCGAGTCAAATTGGTCGACCAGCCCAAGGCCGTGGCCGTGGTCGTGGCCGTCGTTGATTTGCACATGCCTGCATACAACTTTGTTTTGTTCTTATTTCACGATTTTCTTTCTTGTGCTTTAGTTCTTCGATTGGCACTTCTTTTCATTTCAGCTCTCTACTCTATCAGCATTGATCGCCTCGGGAGATTATTCAACACGTTCATGTATCATAAATGAGTTTATTTACTCATCTCAGGCCTCACAAAAGTTTTTGTTTTTTTACACCAACATACAGCAGCAAGAAGTTTGGAGGTTCATCTCAGCCTGCACAAAAGTTTTTATTGTTTTTACACACAGCAAACAGCAAGGAGTTTCGAGGTTAATTAGGCATGGAAACAAGTTCTCAGGTGTTATGGTGCTTTAGGGCTATGACTACCTCTTTGAAGACAGCGTATGACATTGCATAGCATATTGGCGCCCTCATTATGCTCTCTTGTAAAATAGTTTAGTTCATTTGATTTCGGAAAGAAAATATCAGATCTTCGGACACCAAAAAAACCTTGAGTTCACTACCTGTGCTTGTGATGTGATTTACTGTGAATGTGAATGAATAACTAGACTTGAGGTGGGCTTCGAATTGCGAAAAAATGTGGTGGGTTAGATTAGAGACTTGTTTTCAAGTTGTGATGTTTTGCCAGCTTTATTTGGACTGGTCGGAAAACTACTGGACTCTGCATCCAAGAAAGCAACACAAGCATGCTCAGGAATGCTCCCTCTCAAACACCCCCCTTCCGTCAAACGCCTTTACCTGAGACATTAGTCCGAACTCCTCCGTCCTCCTACTGCTCTTTTCATTATCTTTCACCTACCAAAACATGCCTTCCGTAGCAACTTTAGAACCTGTGTCTAGTTCAACAGGTAACCAAAGAGTTGTCAATAGTCTATCAGGTAGTTGCTCAATTTTGTGAAAAGAAAAAGAGAAAGAAAAGGTAAGTAGGCTTATCTCCCATCCAGCGTTGCCAATGAGTACTTCAGGTTATTGGTATGTCGTGGGTCAATTATGATGTGGTGATGGGTTGCCTTGCTTGAATGTATTAAATTGTAAAGAGTACAGATAGTGTGGGTGGTAAGTTGGTTTGTAGAATGAAGGTTGCTGAGATTTTGTAGGCGTGTGGTAATAACGCCGTATTCTAATTACAGGTATGTATAGATAGCATAGAAGCTTAGAAACCAAAGTAATTTCTTCGTGACGACAGGATAGGCTGCCCAAATCAGTAAATTGTAAAGGATGGCGCGGGTGGCTCAAGATACGACGGTCAAATGGCCGTTGACAATACTGCTCTCGTCATCTCTCCTTACCTTCTCCTTAAAAAACCAACTAAAATGTACATTATACACTACAGCCTCTTCTGCGTCCGGTGAAGAATATCTATTCAACCAAAGCCTACAGAAAATTTTCAATTTGCGCAACTACTCGATCCCCAAAAAAGAAAACAACCGAAAGAATAAGTAAGTGAACTCCCTGCTTCTTCCTTCCCCTCTCATTCTTCTCTCCCTCAACATCTCCTCATTTCCAAATGATCATCAAGACGACACATTTTCTGGCTACAGCCTCGCCTCAAACCAAAGATCTAACAATGGTTTACAAACAGCCGCGTTCAAGCAGATTATCCACTATCAAAGCAAAGCATCATCCCACCCTTAATTCTCTCTCCGCCAATCCTCGACCTTCTCTTCGTTAAAACAATCGTTCTTTTCAAACAATAGCCAAAGATCCGAACATGATTCATCAAATAGCTAGCTCGATCCACGCACGCACGCAACAAGAACTCTTTTCTTTTCGAATCCAACGCACCTAAATCGTCTCCCTCTCGCAGCAGAACAGTAAGCCGGCTCCTTGAACATCCCTTAGTCTTCTATCTATCGCCATTTCTTCCTAAATACTTCATGTGCACCTTTCCGCCTTTGCCTACCTCTTTCGGATTCTGGGGAAGGAAAACAATCGTATTCTGGGGAAGGAAAACAATCGTATTCTGGTCACTGCTCTATTTAGTAAATGATTTTCTTCGCACTCTGTGTGTAAACAAGTAAGCAAGACTATTCTTGCTATTTCCTCCTCTCCCTTCACTTCTAACTTCCCTTTCACCCATATCTCAGTCGCCGAACCACCAAAATCAGATACAATCCAAATGCTAACTACTCGAACCCTCAAACAGAAGCAAACGCCTAGATCGTTAGATTTCTACAAGACGAGCATGAATAAACATGAATATATTACGAGCCACACGAATGCAAACCCGAACACGAGCAAACATGCCGCTTAACCGACAATAAACAACAAGGCAGTGTTGTCAATGGACAGTCTGCCGCATACTCAAACCTACCCGCAATCTAGATCAATCTGCACTCTGCAATTTGCTCGAATCCTCGATTCAACCCGTCACCAACTTGTGGGTTATAGTCTCCACCGCAGCTTTTATCCAAACCGCCCATTGACAGCACTACAACTAATACATATGAACCCCTCTCCGAAT
This sequence comes from Rutstroemia sydowiana, assembly GCA_000812895.1. Taxonomy (NCBI): domain Eukaryota; kingdom Fungi; phylum Ascomycota; class Leotiomycetes; order Helotiales; family Rutstroemiaceae; genus Rutstroemia; species Rutstroemia sydowiana. The sequence goes on along the minus strand of JWJB01000086.1, from coordinate 2,286 downwards.
CTGCCTTCCAGTGAGAAAGCATACACATCTACTCCAACTTATGCAACTACAACTACAACTTCAAAAGAACAATTTGCTGCTCTGCTATAGATTTACACCTTTCTCTGCAAAATACGAAAATTCTGTACATAACTAAGAATCGCAGCAATTAGTCTTACGGTACTGCAATACTTCCCTTCCCCTTATCCTTCTCCTCGCTACAAAATGCACCATATAAACTTCACTGGCTAACTAAATCTACCACATTCTTAAACACAGGCTCTACCAAGATACTTCTCTCCACCTCCGTACATTTTTTATCTACTTCCATTATACCCCCAACTCAAGAATACGCAACGCTCCGAATATCGACACTTCTACCATCAAATATACTTGTCTCAGGTGCGAATTTCTTGTCACTGTTATGTCTTCGCGATTAGCACGCAGATGGAAAGAAATAACTGTTTTCCTCTGCCAAGCAGAACTCTCGCAGTTCGGGCTGCTAGCTCCCGGATTCTGCCTGTTTGCTCGTAGATCCATATCACTAGGGTAGTTTTAGATTAACTCAAGCACTCGTCAAGACAACAAGCACTTAGCAGTATTAGTCGAGCTTCACTAACCTATCATACCCTCAGTATCTTTCTAGTAACCTAACAAGGCTGCCTCCGCACATCGATGTTACCTGAGAATTTTGCAATAGATAATACACAATTCTAGGCGAGAATAGTTTGCACTCCTTCTAAGTTCCATTTCATATCATTTCACGGGCTGTTCGTTCCTTCAGGAGTTTTCAGACGCTGACCTTGTGAATTATAGATCTATGATCGCAGCCCCCTCGTTATCTGGAGCACACCGACCATTCACCTGATAGTACATATCTCGATCTTTATCTGAGTTTGACACTATTTGGGCCAGTATGCCTGGCTATTTCGCTTTGTAGTATCTCGGAATCTCGACATCTCACACACTTCGACACAATATACGAAGACCTGTCATAATCTCTAATTCCTTTTTTTCTTCTCCTCGCTCTCTCAAAACCTCGACACAAACATAACAAGTCAGTCGCCTAAGATATTCCAAAGAAAGAAACCCCTCATATTCTCCCATCAATATCCTCTGCCGTCAAGTCTCAATACCATGCCCTTCAACAGAACCTTCCCTATCCGCATCTCCTCATCCCTCTCCCCCTCTACAAACCCACCATTCTATCAACCCAACCCAATCAAATTGGGTCTAACAAACCCCCAACACAGCCCTCCAAGTAACAAGAAGTTAAGAAACATGTACAGTGCACTGAGCTCCAAGGCCTAAGACTGCTTTGATATACAGTACTTCCACGCCATTTCCAACATCATGACATAGCAATATAGTACGTAAATTAGGACCCAAGTTGTGGTCCTTCATTCGTGAAGGAATCTATGTAGCCAAACTTCGAATATGATGGATATTATCACTTCCGTATATATCTCGTGTCATATTGTAAGTACTAACGGGACATAATGAAACTTGACCTGCCATCTTGTTCTAATAGTAACCGAAATACCAGCACCTATATACTCCATCTCCGTCCAAACATAAGAAACCACCCCAATCAACAACTTACTAGCAACCCACACATCTCTACAACACTGTGGTACTTACCCATCTACCAAGTAACCCTGACGCCGAATCGAGCATTCAGACATATTATCAATATTCCGCATCTCCATTAACCAAAATTACCCGCGTTATCTCATCTGTACAAATACATTACCCACATACCAAAAAGAAACCCCAACCCAAATGCAACCCAAACCCAACCAAACATAACATAGTAATTTGAAACACCATACTAAAGGGAAATGAAATAAATCAAATCCAAACCAAAGAAATGAAATGAAATCCCAAATGTTCAAACCGCTCGGAAGACTTCCATAAAACTACATTCCGTTCCCGTTCCTCACGGATATAAAAATGGCCGTGCTGACGACTTCTTCTTTATTTTTTGGTTATTTTGATTTATTATTTGACGGGTCTTGATTAAATTACTTACGTACTTGGGTATATATAAGTTCAAGCTGAGGTATTCAAAAAGTACATGAGATAGAAATATACTTTTACTTCTACGTCTTCCGCTTCTTCTTCCGTCCTGTCTCTCTTTCTCCCCTGCAGATCAACCGGCTTTACGTTATATATATTACTTCCAGCAAGCAAATCGAATCAAACCAAATCAAAACCAATCCAATCATCCAATCCAGCAATCCTACTCAACCCACCCCCCTCATCCAATCACACACACTTCGATAAGAAAAATGGCCACCCCAACCC
>JWJB01000085.1:0-23846 GCA_000812895.1 Rutstroemia sydowiana | reverse complement strand
CGTCGGCCATTCTGCATCCTGCTGTTCTCTAATTAATTTTTGAAGAATGATGGGAGCTGGGTGCTAAACCTTGGACAGCCACTCTTTAGTCAACCCAAAAGACACACCCATGAACTTTTGTGGATCGAGATCTTCTAACAATTGCATAGCTGCGTTGCGGTCAAGACGTTTGGGTGGTTCCAACCAGGGCTTGAGTGATAACCGTGGTTCAAGTGACTCCAACGGCGAAGAATGGATTACTTCGGTGCTAACGACATCGATTTCGTCTTCCTGTGGGCCTGATTAGTACCTAGAGAAGTTTGATTCGGGATTGAAAATATACTCCTGATCTGGAAGATTCTGTGGCAATGCTCCTATGGGAATCGACTACTACAAATGGTTTTGAGGTAGAGATATGGATACTTTTTCTTTTCAGCTTCTGGGCTTGCTGATACTATATTGTTATATGGTTAGCACTTCCTACTCTGATGATATGAATGCAAGAAAGTGTTGTATAAGATCAATAGACTTGAACTGGCACATATTGAAAATATTGACATCGGAAAGAATAGCTAAGCTGATGATTGAAATCTGGGTGGCTGTATACATTTTCGAAATGCGGAGCTCATGATATAGAATTCCATGCGAATCTGGATATAGTGAAGAGGATTTGGCCCATGCGAGGAATTTGGTGCCATTTTATATGCAAAAACTACAACAAGCCAAAATAATGGATAAATTTACCTTCATCACTTGGTTCGATCTTGCTTGTATACGGAAAATATGCGTTAAATAATCGGTAATTCTAGAAACGTTAAGACCAGATAAAATTGAAGAGGGGCACAGAACTTGCATGTTACTGTCATTTTCATAAGTTAAACTTCCACCTGCTACCCGCGGCCAGTATTTCTCTCCTCGTTCCTCTTCTTCGAGGAATGCAATAGCACATAATCGCGCTTCCACGGGGTCCTTTTTGTTATTGCCGGATATTTTTATTCCACGAGATTCTTGGTCCCTCAGAAATGAAGAAGTGGCTTTTAATAAATCCTTGCTATTCTTCCCAGGCCTGTCCTTCTCATACCCCAAAAAGGAGCAGATATCTACTTGTTTGAGGCTAGACGGATTTGTCATAGTTGTAGTTGTATCGCATTGGTGTGTAATTGAAAGCAAGATTTTGTAGAAAGATACCAACAAAGCGAAGATCGTGGACCCATGGTGTTATTTGTCAAAATCCAAAATGATTTATTATTTCCATTTACCATATGTGTCTGGGGTGGTTAGGAAACATGCATAGTAATAGACATGGATAAATGGTGGACTGCAGGACAGGTCGCAGGGTGTGAAATCGTTTATTGAAGGTGGTATAAAGAAAATAAAAAGTAAATGTAACACAAAAACGGTCCTCAAATGCAGATATGTACAGAATATGAAAATCTTTGAATATATGATGGGTAATTCTAGAATGACAGGCCTAGGTACCAGCCTATGTCGTCTTTCCGGGGGACAACTGTCCCTGTACCGAATCAATGAAGGTTGGGAGGATGGATCTATACAGCGGTAGTCGGATGCACTAGATGCACTAGACTTATTTATGCTTGTCGTCTTGTCTTAGAAATGGAGGGGTAATACTTTTATACCGCAATACTCCGTAGAAACAGTATTCTTTCTACTTCATATAATGAGTAGCTTGGTACTTTCATCCACATAAGTACTTATAGAAGAAAAAAGGAATTTCGTTGCGGAAGGTGGAGGTTTATCAGTTAGATATTAATAATATGTTCCACTAAAACGACAACCAACTAGAGGCAGCAAAAGAGATTTAACAATTAGTCGACCATCAAAGCTTGCATATAAGCCCTAGTAATATTCGTAGGTTGTAGCACAATTGGGGAAGGTGGTAATCATAATCGTATATTGAATGCCCCAATTCCTCTTGCTCCACCCCCCAGTGGTTATACTAAACCATTCTAGGGTTCTTGACCGAATACACAATCATCTATGAAGTACTCCGTATTCATCTAAAAGTTGGGTTGTCTGCACTTGCAGCTATTGTGGGAATAATGCGTATATATATAACCAATAGTAATAACCTTTAAGAGATGATTTGAAAAAACGTAGTCAGAATTCCCTATCAAAGCTTAAAGATCGGATCATAATCATCAGGATTCAGATACCAGTCAATATCCGGATACGAGTATACAAAAATACCTAGATCAAATGAAGGGGACCTGGGGAAAGTTGTTTCGGTAGGGAAGGAAAGGTCCCGGTGGGAAATCTCGAGCCAGAAAAACCAAATGTCATTGGTACTGTAAGCTAATCTTAACTGTGAAGATTGAATTATTGTAAGCTTCGTCGTCTTCTATACGGTATATAGAGTATATGTATATACCGTATCGCAATGTAGAGATGCACTCATATCAGTGACAGTAATAGCAGTAAAATAATAATAATATCAAGAAATCGAGGTCGAGGTCGAGGTGGAAATAGTATAGCAGCACTACATCACTATAACTTCCGTGATAACCTGTAATGTAGGTAGTAGGGTAGGTATCATGGTATTTATGGGCAAACGTAACAAAATTTATTTTTCATTGATAAGTACTGGTCACGTGTAGTATTCTAGACTTACAAAGAATTTCAATCAACAACAAACTAACCAACCAACCAAAGGTTCAGTCACCATCGTATACAACTTTCGATCCAAGAACCACGAACAGCATATAATTCAAGCAATCGAAGAATCATATATCACGGTAAAATCGATATATATAACCATAACAAATATATGGCATACCCTTCCTTCGAAAGTCAAGAGTAAAAACTACTGCCAACACAACAATTGCAACAATAATACCAACGATAAACCTATGTACAAGGTATCTTGAGGAAGGATTGTTCGACCAAACGAAACTTGATGAGCCAACGATTCATCGATCAAAAAGATATATCTCGGGCAGTCCTCGCAGGGTGGAAACATATACAGGAATGCAGAAGGAATTGACTGCTCCTCGAGCTTTTGGTGTTCGCTTTTCAGAAATGTGTATATCCAACAAAAATGCACGCCCAAATACCATTTCTCCAGATTTGCAGTTCATGCGACTTTAATTGTGGGTGACTACCCCAGTGAAGAAGATCATTGCTTCGCACAGCTTCATAGACATGCAAGTCGCAAGGTTGGTGTTCGTGAGCAAGACACAGCAGAGGATTTCTTCCACCGATGCCCCAACTCAACACCAATATTAGGCTGTGATGACAGTCACTTTCGAGAATGCATTGCCTGTTTCTCGATCAACATTATAAGTCAAGGAGATGAAGCACAATTCAGGAAGTCAATGAGGGCTGTGTATAATGGTACATTGGTACCAAGTGGGCGCAACATTGTTTTGGTAAGTGCCACCAACAATTCAGGTTGGTCATTGAAATTGCTATATGACTTCTTTTTGCTTTCCCCTTATTTTGTATTGATTTCAGTGGCTCAGAGTACGAGCCCTGAACAGCCACATGCGCAGTAAGTTCCAGCGATTTTGGGTCTCTTACGGGGCTTTAGGTCTTGCTTGGGTAAAATTTGCCACCGTGGAAGTCGTTCCGAGTCATTCTACGCCAAAGCGCAGTTTTGTCCGTATTGGAGGCCGACTTTGTATATTTCGAACATCAATTCCAAGTTCACCATATGTCAACTATGCTGGTACGGTCCTTGCTCTACCTATGATCCCCAGCAAGAATGACCCTACTATCTCCCAAACTCCACAAATATCCTCATCGTGAGGTTGATTCGTGGCAAGATGTTCGTCATTAATGAGTTAGATGTCCTCGTATATGCATTCAAATTGTCGCTGATCGTAAATATGGTGGCGATTGACTGGATGTGATGTATTAGTGTGTGTGTATGACACTTAATCGTTGGATTTCATGTCTGCACGCCCCATCATCACATTACTAGATTGGAACCTATCGCTGGACTTGAAGTTCAACAGTACTGCGGCATGTATTATGGCCTCACATGTCGATAGTGTTGAGGTGATCGTATGGGTACGCATCCTTCGTAATGGTTTTACCAGGAGGCAACGGCGAATGACATGTTGGGACTTTACCGACTCCAATATGATAGTCTTACAGGACAATCTCCGATCATCGCCGACCTGGTCTGGAGAACGATCACTGCAGTGTCTACTAGACTACTTATGGCGCATAGCTCGTCAGTGCTGCAGGCACACAGCAAAGATGTCACAAGCTTGCCACCAGTGCTTTTGGTATCCTCGGTGTCACCGATATTAATGCGACGAAGTCGTCCCATAATTTCGGTCCTTCCCTCAAACCAAGGGTATTTTGCGGAGCTGCATCTCAAGCTGATACTTGTAAGTGGCCAATACGTTCAATCTGTCCTGCAGAGTACCCCTGGGTAATTCACCTGTGATCAATGCAAATGCTTTTGATGCGGCAGATGGCAAGGAATCTTGATTATTGCCAAACCTCCAGTCAAGGTAACCTTGCTAACGCTATAGCATCAAATGAGACGTACAGGAAAGTTATTGAGAGCTGTCAACTCGATAACCAGTTGAGGCCTTATGAACAAGGTCACGTGAACGAACATATGGTGAGTGGGGGTATAATTTTCCAATTCCACTTTCGTCAGTAATGCCCATATTCAATATAGCTTATCATTTTATTGGTTCACGTACCCACTAAATCCTTCAAATTGGCCAATTATGCCTTGGGTCATCTCCCGTTTGCTAACCCGACCAACAGATTTTTCGCAGTGAGTAATATACTGGGTCGATCACAGGAGGAACCCGTTCTCCGCAATAACGGTCACCTACCTTAGTGACCAGCCGCCTCCCCCTTCGGAGTAGGCGAATTGCGCTGAGAAGAATAGAAAATAAGCGAGAGGTATTTGCGAAAGTTATAAACTCTTCGGGATTGCTTCATTCTTGTACATATCCTTCTTATCAATTCTAAACATTATCAACATACTACATCTCTAATTACTTCTTTAAGTATTCCATCGCAATGGCATCACCAGCATCAGACTTCAGTCCATGGGGTGTCACCGTCCGTGAGATTTGCCAGACGCTCGGCTGGGGAGGAGATTCGGGTACCCCCCGGTACTTCAAGACTCTTTCCCACCAGGTTACCAAGTTTCGAAAGAGATACAGTGCTAAGCAAGAGTTTCCAATTGACTCAAACTCTGATAGAGCCCGTCAATGTGCATCAGACTTCTGTGATCGAGATGCACGACGCAAGGAATTTTTCGTCCCTTCTAAGGATTCTTCGGATCCGCCTTTGCTTCCACAAGATCGAGAGAAGTGAGTAGCTTGTTCCACCTACCGCTGCAGTCAAATACACTTGCTAACACTGAAATAGGATCCAAAAAGAGCTTGCCAGGCTATTGTGTCTGCAGGAATATTACCGACGTCGAAATCAAGAAACGAAGTCGAAGAGAGCCGCTCGAAAGAACAAAGGTAAAGGTCAGGCAAGCTACGACGATGACGATGAAGATGACGAAGATGACTTTGACTTTGGAGAGGATGATGACGACGACGACGATATTTCTGAGTATCAAAGCAGCGACCCAGATAAGGGCGAGAATGAGCAGAGCACTATTATCGTTGCTCCTGCTGGTACTCGGACCGTGGCTGAGAGTACTGCGGCAAGCGAGAGGTATGCTTCCGGACTCCCCTTTCCTCGCTCACGTCTAACTTTCCTAGCACGACCAAGAAAGAGAGAGAAATGCAAAATCGAGCGGCAATTCGTTACAACATTGATCAGCACTTGAACTATGTCTACTCGTTGTCCCGACCACCAAAGCCAGCCGAGAAGGGCATACCTTCCTTGCATGATGCAAGTGTTCGTTGGGTTTTGGAAGTAATTTATAAATCACTCCACTTCGTAGACACCGCGTAACTAATTCTTGATAGTCAAACACAACTGCAGACTGGCCCGAAGAATATAAGGTCATAGCATGGCGATTCATGCATGCAAACGACCTCTACACACTCTCTCCAAACATTCGAGGTAAGCAGATTCAATTCAAGTTCGGTTATCTCTCCACAGTGGCTATTTATTTTCATCTCATTGGAGTAGATAAGTACCTGTCCATTCTTGAGGAAATTCTCAAAAGACTATTCACTAACATTCTCATGCAACAGAATTGGATAGAGTGGGAAATCTAGTAGAAATTCTACTCCGGGAAATGAATCTTACCAGTTCTGTCGATGCAACTCATCATGCTGTCGTGTTCGAGAAAATCAAGAAGTTTGTGATCTATTCGACTCGCAAGTTTATTCGAGACTATGGGCTACTCCAACAATTTGAGAATTCGAGGGTGAGCAGGACACCAGAATTCGACCACGACTTCAAGATCCAAAGGGATACATACCTGCGAATCCATAAACTCAATCCAACAGTACGTTTGCAATACCCCATCCATAATTCACTAATTTTAACGTACTCCTGCAGATGAAACTTTCACCAGACCACGCAAACCTAAATGCTACTCCACCAAGACCATCCTCATCAGAGATTGCAAGTGGTTCCCACAAGCGTGTAAATTCTGGGACTGCCGTAGCTGCAAGCGTTCAACTAGTTTCAGAGTATGGAGACTTCGTTACTAAACGACAAAGAACAGTCGAGGAAGCTCTTTCTCGTGGTTCTACACCTACACCGGCACCTGTCCCTGTCGGAACTCCTAAGCAACAGCCAAGACACTTATTGCCACCAGATACCGCTGGAACACATTCCGAACACACATTGAATTCGTACTCCAGTCCACCACGAGGTAATCCTAACCGCATCGGTGCAATGCCCGTAACTTCCACGCCACCCGGTGGGCCACCAAGATTACTTCCGGGATTCAGACCTCAAGAGCGTCAGCAGACTTTGATGCCCGAGCATGTGGAAGAGAGAGGCCGTGTCAGAGCAGATACAAATCCGAACAAAGCATCGCCACGCGCACCATCGCCTTACTTGAGTCATCGTCTTTCCCACATGAATCAGGCACCTCATCAGTTGGCTCGGCAGTCCTCTCCTTCCGCCATGGCTTTGTCGCATCTTCGACCACTGAGTCGTCAATCCTCTAACTCCTCAATCGGCCTAACAAATCCCATGAACGAGGCACGCCTAGGCTCACCTTATCTCCGACCATCTGCAGGACCCAGCTCTGTAGCGGGTTCTGATGTATCGTATGTCCCGGATCCGAATGACCCGCAAGATATAATATTCATCCTACACAACAAATCCGGAGTACTGGACTTCAACAACCCAGTCCCCTTCCACGTGTTCCGAAATACGCAGACGGTATCCTGGTTCATGCTGTATTCGCAGCGAACGGGTATCCCACTGGAGAAATTGGAGAAACTTACATTTACGGTGGTATTTGCCAAGCATTTAACTTTTGTGATGACCAGAGATGAGGATGAGTTGAGTTGGAGACGCTTTAAGAAAAGGATTGGAAGTTTGTTCTTGTTGACAAAGGAGAGAAGACCAAATGAGACTGATTTTGAGGTTTGGGTTGATGCTGGAGAGGATGCTGTTGGGGATGATGAGTAGGAGGAATTGATGTGGATGTGCTGGTCTTTCAGTTTGGTTCTTGTCTCGCGTTCTCTTGGATTCCCATCATTCTTTCTTTCCTTTTCCTCGCATATACGATTAAGATTTACATGTCACGACTTATCACTTTCGTTTTGGGTTACGGATCTGCTATTTATGTTCTTTTCTCTTCTTCTATTCTTCCAGTCGCTCAAAGTTTCGACTTCAAGTCGTAACTCTTTTGCTATTTAGCTCATAGTCTTATTTCCTTGTTACATATATAGAATGTATCTATCTATTTGCCAAACAACCAATTTTTTCATTTGACAACATCTATGTTCTGTGAATATTGAACATTGACATACGTAAAATTCCACCTAATTCAAAATCCATAAATTCCCCGCCCCCCCCCTCGAATCAATCTCAAAATCCCCATCAAATAATAAGCCTTCAGCCATATTCCAGTCACTCTCTAGTCATGTTAAAATTCCGACTCCACTAACGCCACCAACGTTACCAAATTTTCCAAATCACAATATGACTAACGAATTTTGCTTTTAACATGGGAAAAAAATCGGCCGCGACCCAACCCCAATACTACCGTACCGAGAATCCTTTCCACCATGTGGGATATTGTCAATATTCAAATTTCTACAGTCATAACCAGGGAGGGAATTGCAGAATACCGCAGGTAAACGTATACATTCATCATCTAGACTGCAAAGCCTGCAAGAAAAAAATGGACTCTTCATCAAAAGCGGGGTTAGCTGAACTGGCCGGCTCGTAATGCCTTTAAGTATTAAAGGAATCCTGGGAGGGAAAAAGTGCCAGTACCGTTCTGAACCTGCCTTTTGAAAACAGGCTTTATCAACTCACCAATACAATTTTTAAAGGCCCTTGCGCGAGAGCGCATGTCGCCAAATTTTGGAATTCAGGAGGTTCGTAAACGGTAGAACATATTAAGTAAGGATTGGTGCATATGATAAGAGAATGGCACAAGTTCGCATTCATTGTTCTATGGTATTCTACTCGTACTTGGGGGGGTTGTGAACCAATTGATTGGTTTTCTAATTCGTGATCTACTTCTCGTTGTTTTGTAACTTGGTACATGTACGTACTTTGTACATATGAAAGAATCCTTCGATTTAGTTCTTTGGTAATTGGGGTATAGATGTGTTTCCATGACGTTAAGTTGGGTTGGGTACGAACGAGTGTGCATTGTACGTACTCACTATATGGGGTATGAAGTGTGATTCGGGGTGCTTTTACGAAGCACTGGTTCCTATAGAATTGTTCCTGATGGATGGCGAAAATGAATTGTTAAAGCACGGTTAGTTCTACGATCTTTCTTCAACCTCATCACTTCTTTGCTTCGTTGCATATCAGGAACAGGAATGAATACCATGGACATCAGTATTAAGTAATGGTATCAATTGGTGTAAAGCATATTATGTTAGGTACGAAGTATAGTGCAGTTTTCAAGTACCTGCCGCATCTAGAATAAATAAGCACTTTACTGAGCTTACTGTACTCCGCCATTATTGGGGTTTGATTTACGAGCCCATCAACTTTCAAGGGCTGCTATGTAGTTCTACAGGGAGTTTTACGTATTGCTCTCTCTCATAGGATAAAGCTAGGTACCCATCATGGTACGTGTCATATCACGATAATCATTGTATTCGTGAAGTCGCTCTCCAAAATTTTGTTTCTTGGGGGCAGGTGTTTGCGCAACTCCACAATTTCTGCCGCGGCTTGCGCTCACTGCGGGTGCTGCGCCCATCTTTTAGGCTTTAAGAATTGGGGATTTGTAGGTGCTCATTGCCCACTGCTCAGTTAGTGGTAGGATGAGATGGATATAAGAGCCTTATCTTGATCCTTGCTCTTGTTTTAGTCTGCTATTTGGGAGGTGGAGACACATGGGGTTTTGGAGATAAATGGAGATGGGTAAGAATTTAAGAAGTTTGGTGGGATGAGTTGGATCATGGATGGGATGCATGATGTGAATGGGGATGGGATGGTGCAGGTACGATATTGCCTTGGTACCGGTGCCCAAAGCTAGGCAAACAGGGCAGATTGAAATACTGAAAGACTAGACAATTAATGGTGATGATTGCCACCGATAATCAGTGCGGCGTTGATATCTCTCCATTTCAGAAGCTGGGGGTAAGACATAGCAAAATGAGGTGAGAGTTTGATCCATAGGGTGATTTGAAGTGGGGATGGAAACTGATGGTTATGATATTACACTGACATCCGGAAAGTCCACGGTTAGGAAATAATAAATGCCCTAGGTATATAGGAATGATGTATGGGTGGTAAAAGCTGTGCCATGGCCAGTAGGAGTACACGTAGCTCTTGGTTCAACCTTACACTGATTCCATATTTGCGGTCTACAATTCCAGCAATGTTTTACCGTTCTCCTCTTCGGAGTATGTAAGTTTGAGAATGGATTTAATACTTAGAGTTTTTGTACTCATCAACGATACGATGACAACGATGGTGACGATGAAGACGATGAAGGAAGAAAAGAAGGGGCCGATGCAAGTGTATTTTTCTTTCCATTCCAGGGGAACCCTCTCCAACGGTGAGCTGCAGAAATACGTTCAATATCCTACTGCAGGCGCATACTGTAAGAAACTTGAGAGAGTATTTTCATTTGTTCCATGATCGTTTCCGACTTTTTACTCTACCTTTATACGATTCTGTGAGCTCTTTGGCTCTTGTAAATTCGATTCTCCCTCTCATCGCCATTTGAGCAATTCACTTTTCTCTTACGGGTGCCTGATTGTTATTTCAATCTTTGTTAAACATGATGAAATCATCAGTTGAAGAGGAATGATTCACTACCAAAGTATCATGAGAGGTTATGGTAATTGATGGTGTGAAACCGGTCTGCTTGTTTGTTTTGAGAATGAATGGTAAGGGTACCGATGATTGAAGAGATTCCTGTATTTTCGATCCTTTTCATTCTACTCCTCTCCTTCCATCATACCTACCCTGTAGGTACAATATCTCCATCCAAATCCAAACCTGCCCGCGCAATTCACCATGCAACATCCCTTCCTACCCTTTTTTCTTCTTCTCCTCCTCCTCCCCTCCACCTCCGCTACACTACACATCCCCATCACACGCAAAGCCGCACCCCGCCAACTCCAACACATCACACCACGCGCTCCTATCAGCCAATCCATCATCAACAACATAACGGCAGGAAGCTACATTGCGACTTTCGAAATCGGCACTCCGCCTCAGAATATCAGTCTCATTGTTGATACGGGCAGTAGTGACACTTGGCTTTTGGATGGGACGGCGGATTCCTGTACAAGTTCGGAGTTGTGGACTGAGAATGAGGGTGGGTGTCTGACACCTTGTGAGTGTGTTTTGTGATTTCTTTAGGGAGTTATGGGGAAGGAAGTGTTTGAAAAGTGAGGTGTTATAATGTAGTATAATAGGATGGGGACGTGGCTACTATACAAAGTGTTAAGAATATACTAACATACATACACTCTAGTCCTATCTCAAAACTCCAGCACCCTCCAACTCAACACACTCCTCCCCCTTCGTGATTTCAAAATCTCTTACGCAGACGGCACCAGCGCATCCGGAATCTACATAAGCGACTCCCTCACCATTCCCCCCTCCACCAGTATCAACGCCTCCATGGCTCTTGTCTACAACAGCAGCATTCCTATAGGTGTCCTCGGACTTGGCTACATGACCAACGAAGTTTCCGGGCCCTTCGACCTACACAACAATTTCCTGTACCAGCTCTACGAAAGCGGTTTCATCTCCACCATAGCATTCTCTCTCTATCTCGACGATCTGGATTCCGCTACTGGCTCGCTCCTATTCGGCGCCATCGACACCGATAAATATTACGGGACGCTTTCCTCCATCGATATCATCCCGCGTGCCTTCCCCAACGACACAAGATTTTATTCCGATTTCGCGATTCCCATCACAAAACTAGGTGTCACAGCGGACAATGGCACTGTGACTGATTTTCCCATATCCGCAGAGCCAATAATTCTAGATTCCGGGACTACGATTACTTATTTACCAAGTAGTCTTACGAAGCCATTATTTGAGTATCTCAATGCGGTGGATGATACTGCTTTTTCCGGGGATGTGTTTATTGATTGTGAGCTTTTGAAAACCGCACCGAATCTTACTATTGATTATTATTTTCCCACCTCACCTTCTGAATCATCATCTTCTTCCTCTCCCACAGAAGCAATAATCCGCATCCCCCTCCACGAACTAATTTTCGATTTCGGAAACCCAACATACACACCCCTAGCAGGGTATTCCCTCCCCAAATTACCATTCTCAAACCCCTGCGCTTTTGGTATTCAACCTGGTAGAGATAATACTTATCTACTAGGAGATACGTTTCTGAGAAGTGCGTATGTGGTGTTTGATTTATTGGGGAATGTGGTTGGGTTGGCGCAGACGAGATTTGATGGTGGGGGAGGGGAGAGGATTTTGGTGTTGAGTGAGGAACAGACGGCGATTCCGACTGTGGTGGGGGTTAGTGGGAGTATGAGTTTGAGTACGACGATGAGTGCGATGAAAGGGGGGATTACGGCGATTGCGACGGCTAGTAAGACGGGTGTGGCTTCGAGTACTTCTTCTTCTGGTTCTACTGTGATTTGGGCGGGGAGGAGTACAAGTTCACATTCATTATCTGTGGGTTTTGAAGGCAGATATCTAATGGTAGGAATGGTTATGATGAGTTATATAATTCTAAGTGGAGGAGATTGGATATGAGATGCGATGAGATATGATTTATGATTTCACAAGGGTCGACGACAAATCTACGATGATGATTTTCAAATTCTATAATGTCATAATCGGATGATATCTTGTTGTTAAGAAGTTAAGACATCAAGATATAAATAGAAGGCCTTGGGCTGCAATTTAATATAACAAATACAACGAGGTAACAATATATTTGGTATACACTACATCATCTCGATTTCTCACCACGATCCATATCCTACAACCAACATAAAACTACACATACATATTATCAAGCACGTCACATCAATCCAATCCCCCACACAATTCCAATCCCATTCCCCTCATATAACTACATTTGTAACCAACGCACATACTGGTAACCTCCTCAAAGTCTCATCGCATCAAAAGCGACTACTAATCCTCATGCATTTACATTCACCATTGTGTTACACGCCATCAAGCCATAAAATTTATAATCCGAGTTCAAAAATTCCCCAATTGGGATAACGGTCCTCTTCAAAAACCACATTCTTTATTCTTGATTGATTGTTTATCAATCGGGGTAAGAGTAAATGCTTAGCAATGCTTTTCTTTCCAATATCGTGGGGTGTGGATGTGGTAGGAATAAAGGAAAATATATTTCAAGCCATGACGAAGTATCAATATAAAAGACGTGAAATTCCTCCAATTTATTCATTCACGATTCCCATTTTGCTCTGATATCACCCTGCTATAGACTCCACTTCATATCAACATCACAATCGAATACGGTACTCACTATCAAATCCAATTAAGTACCTTAAGAAAAGAATTGAAAAGAAAATATCATGACAACTTCTACATCTAGTATGTCCGATATTCCCAAAGTTGCACTCGTCACTGGTGCGAATGGGATATCGGGATCAGCAATAGTGAGGCAGCTTTCCTCGACGCCCGTTTGGTAAGTCACCATTCATTCATTCATTCATTCATTCATTCATTCATTCATTCATTCATCCATCAAATCCGATCTTGCAATCCCCAACACAACAACGATTTCAAATCCACTAACACAACCCACCTCCCCTTAAGGAGCCGTATAATCTGCATCTCCCGTTCACCACCCAGCAAACTCCCCCAAGATCCGCGCATCTCATTCCACCAAATCGATTTAACCTCCTCCCTCTCATCCATCACCTCCTCCCTACAATCCCAAAACCTAACCCACATAACCCATTTCTTCCACACCGCCTACATCCACTCCCCCTCCAACACCCAAACCACACAGGACAACGTTCCTCTCTTCCACAACACCCTTTTAGCCATCGATTCCGTGTCCCCATCTCTCACCCGAGTAATTCTCCAGACCGGGGGAAAACACTACGGCCTCGGAGGAGACGTCGCACCACCCATTTTCCCTCTTCGTGAAGATCTCCCTCGCACAACCAACGCTGCCGCTCTCCCCCTCTTCTATTTCCCCCAAGAAGATATCCTCTTCTCACTCTCTTCCCACCGATCCTGGAACTGGAACGTCATATTACCATTTTGGATTAACGGCTATGTACCCAAAAGCGGAATGTCATACACCACATCCGCCGCCGTATATTTCAGTCTTTGTCGTGCTTTGGGAAAAACAGCTGTGTTTCCCGGAGATGAACAAATTTCTCGGTATAAGAAGGGGCAGCATTTTAGTAGTGCGGGGACAATTGGTGAGTTTACGGAGTGGGTTGCTTTGAATGAGGATGAGAGGGTTGTGAATCAAAGGTTTAATATAGTTGATGATACGACGACTACGTTTGAGGATTTGTGGAAAGGGATGGGGGAGTGGTTTGGAGTGGAGACGAGAGCTGAAGCGGGATATGATTTGATGGGGGAGATTAATGAGATGTTGAAGAAATGGGAGGAGATTGGTGGGAAGAAAGAGGCTTTGAATCTTTGTACGTGGGATATTTTTGTGGGTAGTATGAGTGTAGGAGATTGGGGAAGTGAGGTGAGTATGGACAAGGCGAGAGGGTTGGGTTGGAGTAAAAGGGTTGATACTGTGGTGGAGATGGGGAAGGTGTTTGAGGAAATGAGGAAGGATGGGGCGATTCCTTGAGGTTTTGGATGGTCTGCAATACGGTGGCATGAAACTTCTTTTGTAATGAATTTGAAAATGGCGAATGAAATGATATGAACCTGAGATTTGAAAATAGAAGCAAAAGTTGAACGAGATGAGTTTATAACATGAGGAAATAGCAACTTCCTACCATCAAGACTTGATGGTCAAGAGGGTATAGTATAATTTTAGGATTTTGAGTTTTGAGTTGGGCTTATTTGTGCGTTCTTCACCTACCTACACACATACTTCATACATGATATTTCATCTAATATGCATATGGTACACACTACACATCCATCTCCACACTATCATCACCACCCCTCCATGTCTCACCCCTCTGAACCTACCCCCGCCAACCCCTCTCCGATCAACCGCCCTTCAATTTCCTAACACTTCCCCCTCAACTCTCCTTCCAATCCCCAACATGCTCCCCAATAATCCTTGCCGCCTGCTGCGGACTATGCTGCCTCCCAATTGCCTCTACAAAATCTCCCTCAGGATCCATCAAATAGAAATAAATACTATGATCGACCAAATAATCCTGACCCTTTTGCACACCCTCCGGCGTCGAGAAATAAACCCTATATTTCTTGCACATATCTTTAACCTGTTCCCATGTACCCGTCAAGCCAATGATCTCAGGATGAAACTCCGAGAGATAAGTTTTGAGCACCGCAGGGGTATCGCGCGCAGGGTCGCAAGTGATGAAGAGAGGGAGGAGTTTTTTGGAAGAGCTGCTGTTGGCATTGACGAGATCGATCATTTGCGCCATTTTGTCGAGTTCTTCGGGGCAGATATCAGGACAGTGGGAGAAGCCGAAGTAAACCTATAGTATCCATCCAATCGATTAGCATGAGTAGTTCGCAGCTGCAATTCTCGATACCAAAATCCCCAATTCACCGGAGAAGCAGAATCATGGATGTACATACCAAACTATATCTCCCCTTCATATCCTCATCCGTGAACTTCTTTCCCTCATGATCCATCAATTCAAATGGACCTCCAACCTTTGGTCTTCCTACCCCCTTCGCCGCTTCTGCCACTCTCTTCCTCTCCATTCTCGCTTTTTCATATCGGAAATAGAAGATCAATCCCACACCGGATGAGAGAAATAAGATTCCTGCCGTGTAAGAGAATGGCTAAGATAAATCCAAAGATATTAGTAACCCCCACCAATGAACAGACCAAATACCGCAGTATTTCTAGAAAATTGTAGAGTAAAACATACACCAGATTTATATCTCGACCTTTGTTCCTGCACTGTCTTGTACGACCTTGAAATTGATGTGCTAAAGTTTCTCTGTCCATACTTAAGATTGGCAGTAGCCTGTCTTAAACATGGCCTTTGAACATCCTTTGGTATACGGGATGCGCAAATGGTAGATAATCTTTGACATTGCTGTGCAAATAAATGTGAATTGCTTGTATGAGCAGATTGTGAAAATGTAGATAACAGACTCCTGCTTGAGAGTATTGATCTTGACATGATGTAGAATTCAGCCTTAAAGATCAAACTTCAAACTTGGCAGAAGGTATAGGAATTATGAGCTGATGATATTTGTAACAACAGAGCTTACAATGAATGACATCTTGAGATGCTTGCCAAATTTCTTTAGTGTCAAGATTCACCCACTTATCAGGCCGCTTTTATGGTAGTATATTATATAGCCCTGCCATTAAACCTTGGAAATTGTATCCTTAAAGCACCGATGTAAAACTCCTAAACCAAACTTTTACCTTTACCAGTATATTGGAAATACAATGCTGGGGAAGTTATTGTTTTTTTTTTTTTGAATTCCAATCTCCAACCTTCTCTAATTTATTGCTTTTATTAAAAATAAAAGCAAACAATGATCCAGTCAATTTTTGTCATTTCTCTTTTCATTGTAATGTAACTACTATTTACGCTGCAAAAAGAAATATGGTATATGGGCAGCTTTTCGTTATTATATTCTTACACAGTACAATTATTGTATCCTTCTTGCTTAATGCCCCAGCTCCAGCTCGAAATATGCTCCTCCGTTCTGAAATTTGCCAAATCAAAATTGGCGTTTTCTAAACTCCTAAAAACGCCAAACCATGCATGATGCAGCAATCCAGACAAAATGACCATCTTGTTCTTGGAATCTTCTATGAAACATGAATTAAAAAAAGAAAAAAGAAATACAGACGACGTTTTTTGATCGGTTGGAGAGATGCATCAGTACGAACTCCTCCCATGAATCCCCCTGTAATTTAAAGAGTTGTTGCTAACAAAGTTCTCCTAGATTAAGAAGCTTTTCCTCTGATGCATAGTCAAGCATCCACCTGATTATGGAGTATTTAATGACAATGTACCAAAAGTCTGCAGCATTTTTTTCTACTTCGGAGAAACTCAAAACTCTATGGTTGGATCGCAATTTAGAGACGACCACTAATGAGACTTGCGCTAGTGCGGCTTCTCTCATCTTCTTCCAGGACATCACTGAGGCGGGTAGGATGATGATGACGAGGGAAAGCCTCCCAGCCAGCACCGGCACCGGCACCAGCTCCTGCTGCCCCGCCATATCCGTCACCAGAGTAGTCGACAGGACCAGTCGGTGAAGAAGTTGATTGAGAGGAGGAACTTCCAGTGGTGGTGGTAGTTGGGCCTTGACCGTACTCAACACCAGACATTGGAACATGAACAGGAGGTGCGCGCGCACCATGCTCGCGGTAACGACGGGGACTATGCTCATATTCTTCTGTATCACTGTCAGAAACCACGCTTTCGTATCTGACTTTGTTGCCAGAGGCGTCTCGGACAAATTGACCTTGAGAATCGATTTCGTACTCCCCCTCGCTATCTCCAGATTTGGCGTTTGTGCGCGACTTGCGACCTTGTGGAGTTCCTGGGGCTGTAGGTTGAACGGCAGGTGCTTGAGCATTTGTCTTACTCGCTTGGCGTTGACGGGGACTCTCAACGAATGGATCAGCGGGTTCGGCGCGTTGATTGCGCGAGTACTGCTGATAAGTCTCATCGCTGTCTTGAGCAGGACTATCCTCTTCTTCATCGTACTCCTCTCCTTGATTATCCGAAGGACCTTGGCGTGTAGGAGGAACGTCACGAGCTGCATTACTTCCATGACGGCTGGGAACACCCTGCACCATTGGAACGACTTGGATACCGCCAACCAAGATTGGATGACCAGAACGAAGAGAATTGGTCTTTTGTCGTTCGACTTGCTCACGACGTCCCAACTCCTCCCATGCACGTCGCGACTCGGCCTTAGCAATGTCAAGTTCACGCCTCATTTCAGACATCAATTTGTCTTGTTGGTGCTTTGCTCTCTCGGCGGCAACCGCAGCATCAATGGCAGCTTGTCTACTGGCCCGCTCATCTCTTAATTGCTGTTCGAGAAGACCATTACTTTCACTGAGACGTTCAGTTTCGTGCCTAGTATCAAAAAACCAGCGCTGGAACTTGCGCTCCGAGGATGCCCTCAAGCGTTGAAGCTCTACTACGGCATGAAATAAATTGGCGCCCGCAGCAGAAAGATCGGTGTTTTGTCTGGCGAGTTGTTGAGACAAAGGATCGCGATCAATCTCTCGTGAATTTTCTTCTAATCTGCGAAGCCAGAATGCAGTCAAACCCTCCCAGTGTGCCGAAAGAGTCTCCCAACGTTCGAAGGCATGAGGGAATGAAGATCGGGTAGGATCACGACTAGAAGCTGCTGGTGGAGGTGCGCCTGGAAGTGCAGTGGACGGGCCACCTGCATGTTGAGCCTGTTCCTTTTCTCTTTGATCTGCACCTGCATCGACGGGTTTTGTAGGCTGTTGTGTGTTAAGTCGAAGAGGCGCGACCTCTGGGCCTGATTCTTGAGCACGTGCCGAGGTATTGCGTCTTTGTGTTGGCTGATCTGGCATACCGGCATGACCACTGCTCGCAGCTCGGTCTCCATGTTTTGCCGAACTGGCAACTCGCTGTGCGGCTGCGCCAATAGTGTTGCTCCTCTCAATTCTTTGTGCTGCAGCGCCAGCAGCGGCATTTCTCTCAGCTTGTCTTTCTCTATCCTTTTCTAACAAGCGTGCATCATCCTCAGCTCTGCGACCCTCCACTTCTGCTTGCTCAGCTCTGCGACGGGCCTCTCGAGCATTGCGCTCTCTCATAATATCCCGTGGTCCTCGAATCTGTGGGGATCCAGTAGTCGCTGGTGCTCTTGGGTAGTCATTGTTATCAGCTCGAGCATGGCCAGACATTCCGCCAGACATAAGATCTGACATGGAAGCGTTCTCTTCAACAAGGTCAGAGGTGAATGGATTGGGATGTCGTAGAGCTTCTTCGAGTGTAAATAGGACGGCACTCGCTGTATGTTTGTCGATATATGTTACGCGACTAGATCGTGTATGGTTCTCGGGATTTCCGTCCTCGCTTGTCGTTAGTTGAGATGAATTATCGGATTCGTCGTCAAAGTCATGTGGAACGTGCTGTCGTCTCCGTTCTTGTTCGGCAAATCTGACTCGCGGTGGAGATATGCCAGCAGAAGCAGCTTCAATATGTGTACGTCGGGAGAGTCTTCGCTGCTGGCGCTGTTCTGTTATGGGCGTAACTAGGTCGTGTAAATCGTAACGGTCGTTAAAGTTGGGGTGGGTTGAGTGCGTCACCGCTGCTGTTGTCACCGGTATTCGATTGGAGGTAGACAAAGCGAAAGCGAATTATGAAATTCCCGACGCGGGTAGATCGAAGGACTATTTGTCTTGTGTAGCTAAGTAAAAGCTAAGAAAGAGGTTGGTAGTCGGATTCGTTGTAGCGGTGGGGTGGTAAATTTTGATCCGATACAAGATCGATCTTGAAAGTAGAAGAGGTTCGGTATGGATCTAGGTTCCAAGGAAGAGCAAAATAATGAACAAGAAATTGTGGATTTGGCAAAAGTGAATCCGAATATTGTGTTTACACAAAGGTAGAAGGAAGATGGTAGTAGTAATTGTGATTGATTTTTGAAAATATTAAAGAGGTTGGACGAATGGTGGGTTAAATTTAAACGCAGAGATCTGATGGTTGAAATCAAGAAGGCTGGTAAAGGAACCAAAAAAAAGAAGGGCAGCAGTTAAAAAGCTTTTTCAAAGTTCCCGTCTTAAAATGAGAAGAAAAAGTAAAATTAAATATTTCGGATAGAATCCAGAGCCAGCTATAATATCAAAAACAAATTGAAGAAGTTTTGATATTCACTGCAGTTGTTGTACTTTCGTAGTGTGTGTAACAATAGATGAAATAATCTTTTTTGAGTAAAGTGTAAATAAAAATATGAGTACTTTCTCCGACCTCGGTACTTTTTGGTATATTTGTTGTGTATTGTATTCTTTTTATATCGAGTTGTTGAGATTTATATTTCTTGAGTCGCAAACCAATTTACAAGATTCTGAAAAAGAATTGAGATGTAAAACTTGATGAGAAAGAAAGAGAAGCTTTTAAAGAATGCATTGAAATGAATGAGAAGATCATGCTCGCGCAGTGATTGATTCAATTGCTGATTACAATTATTCCACTTTGTCGCATTGTATTTTATTGATGTGTTTTTTGATTTTGATGTTCTAAGGATAGAATTCCCTACTGAGAAAGCGGGATAAGCTGAAATGGATTCGATATTGGACCTTGGTACTGGGTATTTTTCTGGCAAGCCTCGTGCAGTATAACTTTTATTTGGGTATGAAAAGAGGCTGATGAATATGTAAGTATCCACCCAAAAAAAACTAGAGCATTAAAAGAACAAGAGATAAAAGAGACAACGCAATATCAAATCGCCACTTTCAAATCAAGATGTTGTATGTAGGTATGGATGAATGAAGATGAGGCGTGAGGCTGTGCAGTTAAAGTGTGGTTAATGAATTGGGAGATCAATTCAAATCTTTTGACGTGGTGAGATATCATTCATTCATCTCTATCATTCTAATATCGACTTGGGTATGATGATGATATGATGATGATGATGATGATGATGGATATGATGCTGGAATGAATGAACAAGTTCCAATATCTTATTCTTCGGAAGAGGCGTCTCTGGGGTAAAGAGTAGATACAAGATAGATAGATACTATTGATACGTACATGTTTAGATAGTACAATAAGTTTTGATAACTTGAGTTCGAATCATTCTTCTTCAAATTGAACTTGATAGGTAGCTTTCTTTCTTTCTTTCCTTTCCCTTTCTTTCCCTTCATCGGTATATGTTTCGTATGATAAGTAGTATCGTTGTTTAAATTTATTAGTAGTCTAGAATCTGAATAGACAACAAGAAGAGAAAAAGAGAGTAGGTAGGTAGGTACTGAGCAACAACGCGTAGAACCAACCGACAAAATGGAAATTTGTTGTGTAAAAAAAATAAAAAGTTTAAGAAACAAGATTCAAAAACTTCATAGAGCTTAGCTTGTTTAATTAGTGTGTGTTGGCATACCTATTATTGCGGTAAAAGGGAAGGGAAGGAAAGAAGAAGAAGCTCAAGGATCAAGGTTCTTTTCTATCCATCATAAGATAAAGTCCATCATAAGATAAACTCTACTACTCTACTCTACTCTACTCTTATTACTCTCCTCTCTTGAATTTCCTATTACGATACGATACTTGAATAGAAAAGAAGAAAGAAGAAAAGACGATAAAAAGAAATTACATATTAATTCGATATATCCTCATCATTTACGAATTCAGACATTTACACAATCCTTTCGATTCCTTTTTCTCCATATATTATTTATATATTCCACTCATTTAAACAACAACCCTACCTTACCTACACCTACTACTATTACTATTACGATATTGGATCACTTCGAGATCCTTGAACAATAACACCTCCAATTTCCCATTAAAAGAAGAGAAGTAATAATACAATAAATCATTCGAATGTGTTGACTCTCTTTTTCAATCGACTTTCAAATCATTTCATCCAAGGATCAAAGGTGTAAATAATATCCATCCATCGATACATATTCATCGCAACAACAAATCAAAAGAGAAGGATAATAAAAACAAAACCCGACAAAATGGCAGAACAACAAGGACAACATGATGAAGTATGGGCGAAAGATTTACGAGTTCAATTCGAAGGATTATTAAGAACCCGTCGATTAAATGATTTAGATCGAACATCAAGAAATGCATCTCCATCACCAAGAGAAAGAGTATCATCATCCAATTTACAAGCTCCATCAAATACATCTACATCCAACTTTAGACCAACATCTTCATCTGATGGTCATTCTTCAACTCCAGCAACGCCTCCTACATACGCTTCTTTAAGAAGTCAACCTAAAATACCAACTCCACCTGCAGATGCGCAATCTCAAAAATTCAGAAATTTATTAATCTCTCTCGCGTTAACACCAACGAAATATGAAAATCCCGGTTTATTGGATGAGGCATTGCAACAGATTCCGCTGGATAGAATTTATGGTGAGGCGGAAGAGGAAAGTCAAATTCTTCAGGCGGAAGCGGAAAGTATGGGTGATGGGAGGAAACCTCAATGGGGTTATCAAGATTGTGTTATTCGCGCATTATTAAGGTGAGTTTTTAACTGCTGTCATAAATTTGACAATTCTTTCTGACAGTCATGGCAGATGGTATAAAAGATCATTCTTTTCTTGGGTAAATAATCCACCATGTCAAGTTTGTATGTCGCCTACAATTGCACAAGGTATGACACCACCAACACCAGACGAATCCGCATCGGGAGCAATCAGAGTCGAATTATACCGATGTTCAGCAGGCGATTGTGGATCTTACGAACGATTCCCTCGATATGGAGATGTATGGAAATTATTACAAACTCGCAAAGGAAGATGTGGTGAATGGGCGAATTGTTTCAGTATGTTATGTCGAGCAGTTGGTGGGAGAGTCAGATGGGTTTGGAATGCAGAAGATCACGTATGGACTGAGGTATACTCGGAAATGCAAAAGAGATGGATTCATGTGGATGCTTGTGAAGAGGCTTGGGATAATCCGAGATTATACAGTGAGGGTTGGGGAAAGAAAATGAGTTATTGTGTTGCGTTTTCGGTGGATGGTGCAACGGATGTTACGAGACGATATGTACGAAAGGCAGATCATGCATTGGAACGAAATCGCTGTCCGGAAGAAGTGATGCTTTACATCCAGAACGAAATTCGTGGACTTCGCAGATCGAATATGAATAAGGATGAGAGGTTTCGACTCGAAAAGGAAGATGCGAGAGAAGATAAGGAATTGAGAAGTTATGTTATTTCATCGATTGCGCAATCGGTGGTAACGAATTTTGGAGGTAGCCCTGCTCCTCAAGTAGTTCAATCTAGACCTCCTCCATCGGATGATCAGAAGATGCCGGTGGAAAATCCAGCGGGTAGACAAAGTGGTGCGCAGGAATGGATTAATGCGAGAGGGGAAGCGGGCAGGAGAAGTGCTGGACAGAGGGATCCAAGTTATCGTGGACCTTGAACACATTATCGATAAAGGCATCAATTATTCTACGGAACTCGACTTCGACTTGATGAAGATATCTTGCAGGGACGAGCAGTATGTCGAAGTAGCTAAGCATCGAGTCGCGATACGATATCAATGATGGAGTCGAGGATCCGAAATCAACCCAACACAACTTCATAACAAAGGATAGTATGCATGATACCGCATCATACATATATACAATTCGATTTTAATACCATCTTCAAACAAACAAACCAAATCAACGCCGTTTTCTACGGCCCTGTACTGTACACTATATTATGGGAGGGGGGAAAGGAAAGGAAAGGATGGAAAGGATGATAAATCATCAACCATGGAGGGGAGTTTTTTTTTTTTATCTGGTTGGAACTTGGAAGGAAAGGGAGGGGAAAGATGGGGATATATAAGATATAATTTTATTTTGTCGAAGGAAGATATACTCTGGGTTTGAGTTTCCGATTGGAATTGGATGGCGGCGTGGCGTTTCTTTGTGTGTATATGTGAACTCTACAGGATTGAGTTGTGGGATTTTTGGATTGGATTGGATTGTGTGTTATTTTTTACTTGAGACAACAAGAGACAGAGACTTTTTTATTTCTTTTGTTATTTTTTATCTTTTTTTTTATCTTTTATCTTTTATCATAGGGATGGATGGGGTGTGGGCGTGGGGTGGTTCTTGGATACATACCCTGGATTTTTTTGGTGGGAATAAGGATTGGGATTGGATGTCTGATATGGTTTTGGTATATCCTTGGCTTGGAGTGGATGGTGATGAGGACGTGGGGATGAGAGATGTGGATGAGGATGAGAGATGTGTAGATAGTGTGTGTGTGATTGGTCAATTGAATTGAATTTGATTGATACTTGAAATACTTGGAGAATAATTTTTGCTGTGTGTTTGATTGATTGGTTGATTGTGTGATTTGATATGTGAATTTGATTTGAGGTGTGATTTCGAATGTGTTTGCTGTGAATGTGACTTGTGAATATGATTTGATTTGATTTGATTTGATTTGATTGATGAGAGTGAAACATCACCACGATTGCAATTGCAATTCCTTTTCTTTCTAGATGGAGGAGGAGGAGGAGGAGGAG
>JWJB01000083.1:0-20340 GCA_000812895.1 Rutstroemia sydowiana | reverse complement strand
GTTGAAAGAGGTTTGATTTTTGCATTTTAGATTTGCTTGAACGTTGCTAGAGATATAGAGGATTAGATGGAACATGTTTTCTTAGAACTTACACTATATGTCGGTGATATTTCTTCTACCTAAATTTACTCATCACAGATTCGATGTGAGGTTCTCAATGCAGCATTTTATGGAGTGCCAGCTTAGTATTATTGAAATAAAAACTATGGTACCCATAATGTATAAGTAGTTTCGGGTCTTCTCCTTGGAATCAGTACGTCTCAAATGAGATCACAAGCTTCTGATCATCAAAATCATCATTATATGTTCAACGTTTGAAGTTTCTAGCTCTTTGGAGTCATATGTTCCTCAAACGATATAAAATCTCATTTTTCAACTAGCATATGTGAGGTAAATATCATTTGTCAATCTCCAAAGCTCAAATAGGAATTTTCTTACCTCAAACCACCCATCAAATGCGACATCCTATTTATCATCAGATATATCACACAGCAAAACTCAGACAGGCCTAATTGATGAAGTTTACGGAATGTATATCTGCTATATTAATTCCTAGGTTATCCCACACAGCTGACACCGACATGTCCCGCATCATCTTTCTTTAGTCTCGGCCAAATTGGCCACACTACAATTTTCTATGCTCAATTTACATGAAAATGCCCGGTCTTTCGTGATACACTGGTTTGCAAGTTGTTATCATTCGGGGCGCTTGTGTCTAGTTATAAAATGGTAGTTTGTCCTGATTCGATCGATGGTGTCTTTTGTGCTTTCTGCAGGACAGATGCTAACACTATCACGTCGTCTGATCATGAATTATGAGCTAGTTGGAGTTCCATCCTATATTATGGTATTGAAAACATGGAAGATCTCAAAACCGATGTGAAGAGAATCAAACCGACAGGTCTATCCATAAGGATGGTCTCTTAAGTGGCGTCCTAATCATGGAGCAAAACCGGGAATGATGTTTCTGATGATATGCATGTGCCCAACGATAGCATTGTTTTATGTTCATGTTGTATACTATCTCAAACCAATCACTTCCATGCTACTTAGACGGATGTATGTATATGCAAGTTGCAAGTTAGGCATGCTGTGGTATATTCTGTTAGATAAATGCAGCTCAAAACGCGTCGGCTCTATCGGTATAATATCAGAGTTATTAATAGTAAGCCTAACATAGATGCTGCAAGTGCTGAATAGTTGCATATGGGTGTGCAAGCTTGCCGATCCTACAATGAACAGGACGCGTACTGTGTACGACGGTGCTTGCTTTTAGCATCAGCGGGGCCTAGGGAGTGTTTTTACAATAACCGCTCTAAGCTTGAATTGAAAGCCCTTGTACGAGGTAGGATTCTATCCATTATGAGAAGAATGCTGTTACTATTAAATTACTTCGGCTTTGTTGAGAATTAGGTGCATTCTATTGGGTGCTGATTTTGGTCCTATTCATTCCATATACTTATTCTGGAAGAAAGAAGACAGCTTGTCCATCAAGCAAAATCTACATACTCTTCTCCGCATCACACGCATGCAGATCTCCAGGTAAGCAAGCTCCTACACATCAATCCACATCAGTATTCATCAAAGTTACATAGATTCTTCACCCAAATCTCAAATGCATTACCTTTACTTCGCATCCTTTTTACCAATCTATCCGCTAAGAACTTACGTACCTACTTTTCTACTTCATGCATCATCAATCCGGCAAATAATAAAACTACCCAAGTCCATGTTACTCAACATTCCTCACCAATCTACACACATTGATTTCCGAGCATATAAATCAGCCGAATTCCACCAGTCCCTCACCCAAACTCACCTCCTCCGAGATCCGACGCACCTATGCCAGGCTTTGAAAAGAAAACCCAGATTACCAACCAACCAGGAAATTCCATCCGCATAACATAACGTGTAACCAAATTGACGGGAACAGATTATCACATCACTTCCCCCCTCAATCCAACACAAAACGAAATAGGACAATAGCCTTCATTAACTCCAATCCTATCCAGTCAGCTGAGTCAGCCTAGCTGTCTCCGCTTTCTCATGAAACTAATTTCCCTTCTATGTCGTAGATAAGCGTTTTCTTTTCATTTTCTTGTCCGTATGAGAGATACATATGTATATAGTATACCCCTAGACCTAGATCCTCCCCTCTTCACCCGTCTTGCAGCATCTGCATGCAATAAGTCAAACCCTTCATCTACAAACTCCTCCGGTATGACAAAGTATGACCCGCTGCCATCGGATCAAGATGAATCGATCCGAGAGCAATACGATACGATACTATGTTTATCGGCGTTTTCGTTTAAGAAGTATAACTGAAAATGAATATCTGCATCAAATAACCGAATAACCGAGGGGAGTTGAGGTTTTCAAAAATTGTAACTTTCTAAATGGAGCAGAAAAAGAAAAAACGTAAAGTAAAGTATGCATCTATTTTTGGTATCTTTCAAATCCATATCATATCATGGCATCGTGCTCATTTCCCAAACCCGCGCAACCCAAATGCTTCGAAAAAATGAAACTAAGATCCCACACGAAGAAACCCTCAACTGAAACTCCTAATCTCTCCATCCATAGATCTGTCTGTGTCTAGCTCGTAGATCAAATAACCATTGTACCCGTAAGCAGAGCAGCAAGAAAGCTCTCTATAGACCCAGAAAAAAGCACAAACCCCAAACTAAAACAAGAAAAGGAGAGAGAAAAAACCACCTAAAATCATCTACCCAACTCTAATCTCTTTTTCCTACGATTCGCATTTAGAATTGCAAATGTCCCGTCTCACAAAACTCAACGAGTCGAAATCCCCGAATTCTCCATCCCCGAACTGACATTCCCAACTCCAACTTGTAAACCGCTCAAATCACCCAAATACTGCAGCTCGCCAACCACAAACCCATCTTCAAATCCACCTTCGCCTCCGCCTCCTAGTCCTCTTCTTCTAGATCCCGTAGCTGTATGCCCCTCCGCAAACATTATCCCCAACCCTGCATCACCACTTATTGCGCCCCCGGAACTCGTAGTATATGGAGAGTTCCCTCTGCTTCTCTCGACACCCACCCCCAATCCCACGTTTGCAAATACCCCTCTCGCAATACTCTTCAATTCTCTCTCTGTACCTCTCGCCCCCTCCCAAACCTGCGCAAAGATCTTCGTCGCTCCCAATCCCAATCGGATTCTATCTCTTGTCATCTTCCATTCAGAATTGCCGTTATTTCCTCGGCTGTCGAATACATATGCGCATGCGCTTAGGTTCGCTAATGTTGATTTTGTGATGCCGCAGATACCGAGTGGAGTATGTAGCAGGATTGGGGATGGAAGGGCATAGAGATTTATGGCTGTTTGAGCAGCGTCAATGGTCTTTTTCGTATGGATCCAGTAGGTGAGCGCCTCGTTGTCGGTTGGGGGTGCTAGCGGTGGTGGTGGTGCGCAGCGGGAGAATTTCTCGAATTGGGAGTGGTAGAGGCGAGATAAAGGACGATGTATGTAAACCAGGAGACTGTAAACCCAGATCAGCACTTGTCCATTGATTCTGAAAGCCGGTTAAGAAGCGCTTACGTTTGTAGCATATTATGGGCTTGAAAAAGCAATTCGTCGATATCTTCGTTCTGGTCAACTACCCCTTGTTTCTCCTTTGGTAAATGAATCTTCCAATTAACCAGCATGGCATCCGCATTCGTTACCGCAGGCTCGAGGTTCTTGCCTGTAATGGTACTGACACTTAATATTGTCCCCATGATGCGTGTGAGGTCGATGAGATAAGTGAAGGATGAAAAGATAGGCATCTCATCTTCAAAATCACGCGAGTCGTAATCAGAGAATGTTCGGGGTCTGGGAATACGCTAAAAGGGTTTAGTGATGGGTAAACCATTGAAACGCCAGTGGGTGTAATAAATATGCCACCACATCACAATGATCAACTAAAAACATCTGAATATTCATTTCTCCAAAGTCAGATGTGTAATGTATAATGCTCGAGTTTAAAACAATGAATCGACTTGATTTCATGAAGCTCGATTGAACATTGAATCCTTTACAAAAAATGGAAAACTCTGAAGGTTGAAAGTTTGCTTACTCCAGATTCGTATTCGCAGTCCTCACAAGGAAGGTCGACGTGGGATTCGATTGCTGAGAGGCTAAATAGTTCGTTAGCTGACATCTAGTATATGATTCCATTCTACTCACAGGAAACTCGAAGCATCAGCTATAACGGCGAACACCCCATCCGCAACATACAGGCCCCAGTACGTTCTCCTCCAGCTTTCAGCTAGTATTGGATCTCGCTCCATTCCTGCAAATGCTCGATGATTCAATCCAATCTCTAACGCCATGTAGATGTCTCTATCTAGTATGGCACGTGCATCGTGTCTTTCATCTTCTCCATGAACCGCTATAGCCAGTAAAAGTAGTGTTTGTATACTGAAACCATTTTGCGGTAGACTCGGTAAGTCTAGTTGGCTCAAAGCAATAGCTCGAAACTCAGATGACGATAAATCTGTAGCATAAAGCGACCCGATATATTGTATTACTGGTAGTAAGTGTCTCAAAGAGTCTGGATCCGATTCTAGTCTACCAAGTAAATAGCGTTTTGGTAAAATATATGGATGGGCTTTGTGAAAGAAGCTAAATCACTGTTAATGTTGAAGCAAAAATTGGATGCAGCGTCACAAACTTGTAGTAAAGATCAATCAATCTTCTGGGATCTACCATAGGCTTGATAATACTGCTGGGCCGAGATGAAGTGCTGGAAGGGCTTGGAGCCCCAGATGATGGGCCGGTCCACGATTCACTTGATGAATTCCCCACATGGGATCCTGCTGCGGAAGTCGAATAACCGGCTTGATCGGGCGTTGATCGTCCACCACGGTTTCGTTCTTTCGTTGAGTTTCTTTTCCTGGGTGCGTTCTTGTCTCTCATACCTCTTCGCGATTTGGCATAGAAGCAGGGTTTGTCATCTTGCTGGCATCGAGTGCATGATGGCATTTCCGCTCCACATTTGACATGGCGACTGCGGCACTATCACAATGATTAGTTTGACTAGTGGTAGTGAAGCTATAGGTGAGTGGCACGCACTGGAACACATGCTAACGATACTCTAATTCCTCCTCTTGACTCGTGACTTTGAGACGCCGACTGATTAGTATTTTGGGACTCTTGAAGTGGTGTACCAAAATCAAAGAACATAGACATATTATCCTCTACATCTTTCGATGAATTTAGAGGTGTCGTAGAGCCGGAGGGCATTTCGTCTTACGATGATATTGTTCTTTGGTAATGTAGGCTATAGGGTGAGTGATGGTCGTATTCCGATATCTATCAAAGGTATGTGTGTACCGGATAAATTCCTGATGTTTATACTTTTGATCTTGGAAATGTATTTGAAAGCTGAAAATTCGTATGACAAGCTGATGATCATGAAGATGAGGCCTTGAGATTGTCTTGTGTGTATGGTATCATACTGGATTAGTGATTCTGGAAATGTAGGGTATGTAAGTCAAAGATTTGTGCTAAGCTTGATCTGGTTCAGGTTTCCATAGTAAGCTGTTGAATGTCAGCAAACCAATTCCATCATGTCAGCAACAGAAAATCGAGACCCTCAAGGAAAACGCCGACGATCAAATTAAACTTTAAATTAGTCGATAGCCACCACTCGTAATTCGAAATCTGATGAGAATTACTTGAATCAGCCACTATAACAAGGGGCCCATGCCGCTACATTGTATTCTGATCCAAGCATCGGACAATAACCAATCAAGATCTACGTCACAACCGCATCACCCGCCAAGGCTCAAGTGTTCAAACCCCACGGTTTGGATTCTTGGACAGAAAAAAGCATGGGAAAACCCGGGGACAAATAGACAGTTCTACGATCCGTTTGGTCATGAGTCCATCTTCGATAGCAAAGATGACGAATTCGGCATACACGCCAATAATAGGACAGCTCCAGCAAGGGCGCGACGCATACGTTATTAAATCAAGATCTGGGGAAGGTGATATTCAACCCAGTATTTGAACTAATTATGCACTGTTAAATGCACGTTGGCATGCTACTCCCACGGTAGATGCAAGCCGAATGCCGTGGGAGTTCATGTGGTTTTTACACTACACCGACAAAGCATCCCTAACGACCAGTTTACTAATGCTACGCAGATCAAAGGGAGATTGTCGCGGCCTTTGTGCTATTTCCGATACGTCTACAATGTTCGAACGATCCAGTATGATAAGCCCAACGTAGCTTGATTTCCACTTTGACATGTGTTGAGATCAGCATTGTTGCAACGGCCAAACGGTGGAAATGTTTATACGGCGACTATATTACCAGGGGTATTTCTCATCTGGAATCCCAAAGGTCCTGTGAATATTTCATTATACCCACTAAGGTGGTAGTGTAATGATACACTAGTAAATCCTTCCGTTTTCAGCCCTGTGAATTGAACCACATCTCCGGCCTGCGGGGCCGCTCACTTTGTCTCATATTGCGAAAAAGAAAACTCAAGTATTAACCTTCCACATGCACCTAATCAACCGCCTCAAAGGTATATGTGAGAAATTCATTCACTCCGCGATGGAGAAATCCATCATCATATTAGAAGAAAATTCTTTAGGCATCGATTTCTGAGCGGTGAGATTTTTTCGGCGTTGTCAGCAAGTTGCAGATAATGCTGGCACACTGCCAACAATCAAAAGTGCAACAATCCATTGAAGAAGAAACATAAAGATTGTCAGGGAATGCGCTTTTTTAAAATATCAATAGCAGTGCATGAAAATCTTATCTCACAGGTGTACCGTACTACCCCGTTCACTTGAATGGGCTGAGCTTTTCCAAAGGCAACTTTGAAATAGGAAGTGACGCGACAACGACTAGACAAAGGGAGCCATTTGTGTAACTTCTAATATCATCAGCTTACATTTTAGAAAGCTTTTGGTCTTTGACTAAGAACTTTAGGGATTTGTAATAAATGATGATTGGTAGCATAACCCTGAAGATGGTCACCATCCCCCGGTGCTGAAACGGCAGCCAGGTAGGACGGCACGGTAGTGTGAATGGTTATTTGGGGATTTTCCCGGAACCCAAGGATTTTGTGAGCAAGGACAACCATCATCCTCGATCCTGGGAGGCTCACGTAAATGAAGAAAAAAGCTTCGCTAGATTTCAGAACGAGAAAGGATTTTGACCATTGCCCAGATTTGTCATAGTTGTAGGATGAAGAGAATTTGTTTTTGATGTAGAGTCTTGGTTGCGTGATTATGAAATGAGTTGGCTCAAAACTGAGATAAACGGAGTATCATCCGAGAAACCTTCTTAAACGGGGAAGTCATAGACAGAAATACAGCTCCTCTGTTTCCGATGTTTCTTTGGGGAGCTTATAACCTAGTGACGCGGTGATGCAGCGTTACAGTATGCAGGTGCCGAATATCTATTTTTGGTATACACACCTATTGAATTGATGGGTGACCTAAATCACATCTCTCTCGGCCTTAAATATCCGCAGGTGGCCGTTGAAAACCGGATATCATCGAAAGTTTTGCTTTGCAATATTGCTCTAACTCGATGCACTTTATTGCACTGTGAGTCTCTAATGCACCTCGATAAATCGGATAGAACTTCAAATGAGGAAACTGATACGCTGGTCAAATGGAACAAAACAAGTAATTATCAAAAAACATCTGTAGAATTGAAGCATCAGTAGGTTGCGAAGAAATTCACGATCGTACCAACAGAAGAATGAGATATGGCCTTGACCCTGGCCTGGCAAAAGTGACGAGATGAAAACCATTATAGTCACGTGTTAGTTTGCTGTATCGGATAAACCTTTCCCCGATGCAGAAGCAAAATAACCTCGGTACTTGATAATTAATCTCATTTCCTGACTAAGCTAAGCTCCTCACAATCACAAGCAAATCAAGACAAGCTTCACCACGAGCTACATTCCACATCCACTACACATACAACTTACCCAATCAACCGCACCATTAAACCTACCCTAATCAAGCATAACGCATAGCCACCTCCCCCAATACCATGACATGACATCCCCAGACTTCCAACTCGCGCAACAGCGCCTCGCGGCCCGACGCCAAGCCCGCGAACTCGCCGCTCAAAACCA
This sequence comes from Rutstroemia sydowiana, assembly GCA_000812895.1. Lineage (NCBI taxonomy): Eukaryota > Fungi > Ascomycota > Leotiomycetes > Helotiales > Rutstroemiaceae > Rutstroemia > Rutstroemia sydowiana. The sequence goes on along the minus strand of JWJB01000083.1, from coordinate 12,229 downwards.
TCTCACCGCACAACGTCGCGCCTCTTCCCTGCATACCCAAATCGACAATCTGCCATTCCCATTTTCGCGTCTCGGATCTGCAGGTCTCACAACCTTCTCTGCTATCACCGGACGCAATGGTACGCAGCCCGCTTACCGCGTCGGACAAGTTGATTCTTCGCTTTTGGATGAAGAGCTTCTTGATTTGTTGAAGGGGCAAGTGGGGGAAGGGCTCAAGTATTTTGGGAATCATATACAGGATGATTGGACGGCGGAGATACAGTTGGTGCTGAGGGCGGCGTTGTTCAAATTGAGTGTGTGGGATCATAATGCTACGTATGGGGCTGCATTGCAGAATCTCAAGATGACGGATGCGAGGAATAAAGGGGCGGCGTTGGTGCCCCCTAGTAGGTGGCAGAAGGGTTTATATGGTCTTGTCACTGTGGGTGGGAGGTATGCATGGACGCGCTGGGAGGACTGGCTTCTTTGTAGTGATGTATATCATTCTTCTTCGGGGAGTATGCAACGGTTATCACGTCTTACGAATCTTATAACGAGTCTACATTCCACAGCAGCCTTTGCATCATTCCTCGTATTCCTGGTCAATGGCAGATATCGCACGTTGCTCGATCGGATATTACGAATTCGATTGGCTGCGCCGAGTGCGCAAGTTAGTAGGGAGGTGTCGTTTGAGTATTTAAATAGGCAGTTGGTGTGGCATGCATTTACAGAGTTTTTGTTGTTTTTACTGCCGTTGGTAGGAATTGCACGGTGGAGGAGATGGGTAGGGAAGGCGTGGAGGAGGACAAAAAAGCTGTTCAATACGGAGGATGAGGATGAGAAGGATGGGAAAGCTGGGGGTAAAGAGGAGGGAGAATTAGCATTTTTGCCGGAAAGGACGTGTGCAATTTGTTATTCTGATCAGAATGCAGTAACGGGTGAGAATGAGATGGGTGGTGGAGGAGGTGGTGGGGTAGTGGGAAGTGCGATGACGGATGTAACGAATCCTTATGAGGCGGACTGTGGGTGCGTGTATTGTTATGTGTGTTTGGCTAGTAGGCTGGAGGCGGAGGATGGCGAGGGATGGGTATGCTTGCGATGTGGGAGAGAAGTGAAGGAATGTAGGCCGTGGGCTGGGGATGTTTTAATTGAAGCGGATAACAAGGAAAAAGATAAGGATCCCGAGAAGAGTGTAGGATTCAACGAGACGGAGGGTTCGATGCGAGTTATGGAAGCTCGGCCAGAAGACGATAGCAATGAATCAAGACAGCAGAGGGAGAAAGAGAAAGATAAAGTGAAAGGAGGAGAAGATTCCTCATCATCATCAGACCGCGATTCACAAATAGGTCAAGAAGAAACATATGACGAAGAAGAAGATGAAGAATTCTTAGAAGAACTCAACGACGAATGATTATGATCTTATAAAGGTTTCAAATTCGATTTCACTCCACCTTCAACTACTAACTTACTTTTTTATTTACTACTTTCCTTCTTTCAAGCGATACCACGACCCGGCGTTTTTGGGAGCAATCATACAATCAATATATAGCATAATAAAATATTTGGGCGCGAAAAAGGGATTCTTGTTTGGAATCGCTAAGTCTTGGCACTCTTTACTTGAAGGGAGGGATATGAATGGCAAGCTTGCAATTTTGTGCTGTATGTATGTATTGATATTCCTGATTATTCAACGTACAGTATCTGAAATGTAAACGAAATCAAAATCAAGTTCAAAATCTCATTTACTACTTGCCAGTGAGTTTGTGAAATACGAAAATGAAGCTACCATCATTCTTTCAAAATATAGGTTGGTGATTAATATTACTTTGATTTTTTTCTCTAAAAGAATAAGGGATCCTAATGCTATGTAGTAATAATGTAGGCACAAATATATGTATGTCGAGATTCGAAGCAAGCAAGCAAGCATACATCGCCGATTCCAAGAAATTGACACAGGGTATCTCCATCTGTTCCCTCTAACCGAACGCCAGCTTCCTAGCATGAATGCAATGAATGCTCCAGTTCCGTTTGATAGTCATGTCGTTTATTGCTATATCAAGCAAGTCCATCCACCGAACCCATCAAACGTAATACATATATATTTCCAGCTTCTCCCTCTCACGCCGAAGATGATCTATCCTCATCCCCGGATCCCTTTTCTTTCTCCCATATCTTCACCGTATCTAACTCCATCGCCTTCTCCGTCCTATCTGAGAAGACACCCATGCGACCCATCTTCTCCTCCGTCACCCATTTTCTCAAGCAAACCAAACCTCTCGACGCACAAAAGATCAGGATAATCGCCACGGCAATTCCAAAAACATAAGCCGCCACCATACCATGTTTCTCCACTTCCGGATTCAAAAATGAATACACGTATTGATGTTTTGTAGCCACGGTAATATATGCCAATCCCAGGTAGCAAGCTAAAACCACGATGAGCCAGAGCAAATGGATCCATGGGGCGGGGTTAGTCCTCGTCATGGAGATTTCAAAGAGGGCGAATAGAGAGTTCAGACCGTGCTCTGAAACATTGGACCAGGCATCGAAGCGGGCGGGGAACCAACCCGTGGGGACTGAGGTTCGAAAGATGACGCCCCAGTAGACGATGGTGACGAGGAAGGGATACGTAGTGATGCTGCTGTGGAACAGGGCATGTAAGGCTTGGAGCGGTCGAGGGAAGCGGTCGAGTAGTGGGGATCCACCATGCAGCGCATAGGAAAACGTGTGGATGGCAGAAGTGAGGAAGTAGAAAGCTATACCCCAGTAGCAGAGAACTATTCTCCATTAGCTTTAGGCATCCAAGAAATTGGAAATGGAGATTGGGATGAACATACTGGTGAAGTAGGAGAATTCAAAGCGAGCCGCTTTACCTCCATCCTTCAGTCTGGCAATGTCCCAAAAAAGTACAAATAGTAGAACGAAGAATGCGTATAGTGCCTTTAGATTGAAAACCCCAAAGTTAGTTCTTTCCACAACTAGTTATCATTGACAATCGCAAAATCGAACAAAACATTGATTGCACCAAGCACAATGCCCAACTTATTTTGGATAGAGAGATGATCAACTCACAATAAAGGCTCTTATCCCAAAGAGCATCCACGGAGATAACAACCACGACGTCTCATAACGATGACTCTCATCCCAGGTATTATCTCCGAACCTCAGAACCTTTGGTAGGCGTGAACCAACAACCATGATTGTAACAATTGGACCTTAACCTTGGAGCACAAAACAAAGCTATAAAGCACAAAGACAATGATCGATGTGATTATCAAGATGATTTGCAGTACAGTAGTAGTAGTTCGCGTGAAACTTCTAGCATTAGGGTCCCAACGAGAACAATAATAAACGTTAGGTTATGGATGGCAATTAGTTAATCGTGAATGATCTTCGAACCTGCGAGGAATTTGATTGCACGAAAAAATAAATTTGATGAATAGATACTGTATCCCGCCCGTACAGTAAGAAAGTAATAGTAATAAGTATTGCAAATTTTCGAGATTCATCAAAGCGCAATGCGGAGTACTGAGATGATATGTAATAAGTAAAAATCCATTTACCTACCAAATATCTATTGTCTTTCTTTTTTTCCTTTTTTCAAAACACAGATGTGATGTGCGTCTTAAAGGTAGTGAAAAGAAAACAAAGAAAAAAAAGGTTAATTTCTAGAGTAGGAGGAGTCATAAGTTCCTAACAAGAGTATATCCATTACCAAACTGCCAGTACCCAAGTTGGGTAGCAGATCGTTAGAATACTAACAACACTTATACCGCAAATATAGTAATGAATTCTTCTCAAAAGTTGAAGAATATTAGAATATTTAGTATATTACGTCCTCCAACAAAGGATTTGAATTGGTATATCCTTGTAATAATACTATAAAATACTATAAATCCTTTCTTTTTCAAGGGGATTTTTTTTTAAAGGATTTCAATCTGGTGCATTGGTGAAAAACCGTTATATATCACCAGTACCAGTATCCTTATGTTTCCACAATATCAGACGAGATATAGATTTGATCCCGAAGATAGTGGGGTTTTTGATGGATTTTGGTGGACGTAAAGTGGAGAATTTTCTCGATTTACCAATTTCTTTTTTTGTGGTTTTCAGTGTCTGCAGTGTCTGCAGTGTCTGAAGTGTGGAGTTTTAAGGAGATGGAGAAAAATGTCTAGGGTATTTGAGTATTTGATACTGTATGGGAAAAAAAGAAATAGTGGCTGTGTGACTGTTTGTGATACTGGTAATGATCCTAGAACCATGGGACAATCAAATACCAGGTAAATTTATTACCAAACCATGTGGTTCTATATATTAATTAATGGAAATGAAATATTTTCATGGAAGAAAAAAAGAAGAAAAAGAAAAATATGAACCATGGGCCAGGGCCAGGGCCAGCTTGTCTATGCTGTACTATATTGTCATTACTTTGCTTACTGTAAGTAGATATTCGTGCGAACATATTAAGCTTCAAGTTCCAATATTAGAGAATAAAGTTAGGGCTAAGTTTTGCATGAACCATATCAAGTGAAATTCTGGTTCATTCGGATTTTTGTTACTCCAACAATTTAGCTTCTCTGGTGGATGAAATCTCTCGCATACATTCTCTCTCTATTGGCTCATCACTAGATGATACTTGACTACTGTACTTGCATGTTGCCATAGAAGTGGCTACCCATCCACCTACCTAAAGCACCTTCCTATTTGAGTATGGATCTTATGGAAGAGAAGAATGTAGTTTCTTCTAGATAATGGGATTCGTAGTTCTTGACGATTTGGCAACCATCTCCCTGACAAGTTGTCACCAATATTGGTTCGCTAACTCTTTTTTCTTCGAAAGAAACTTTTATATCCCACTTTTACCATCTCGAATTGAGTGCCGGGACCCGATGGATCTATCTATCTGGTGTATGGTTTGAAAACTGAAAAAAAATTAAATCAGGTGATGGATGTTGTCCGGCGATCTGAACTTCTGATGTCGTGATGAACTTTTGAAGTTCTATCAGAAAGTCAAAATAGGTATTAGATTGACATTCAAGCTTGTGAACCAATTCGCATTCGTATCATAGATAGATAAAAGTTATTGTATGAGAAATACATGAACATGCACTAGTATAGCGCATCATCTGTTTTCTTCGATCTTCTTGGTCGTTGATTTGCTTTGCTGCGAATATTAGGCCGGTGGTGGTTTCCGCAGAGTTAGCTCTCGCCCCAGCATCTGTGTGCTTCTTGCCCATTCAGTTGATTATATCTTCTTTCTCTGATTGTTCATAATATACCCTGCTTTGGGAGCCATGCTCTGGGGAGACATCGGGATCATCCTGATCGTTCAAAGTCGTACGCACATATGAAGCAAACTATCCCCAATAGCTGATGCAAAGGTCTAACCACAGTACGACGGGGAATTGCAATCATCTCAATAAATTTGAGATGTGTAGCAGAGTAGAACAAAATGTAAAAGGAATCTTCAAGGCAACATCTATTTTATAGATAATTCGTGTAGGTTAATTGCTTGGAGGTTGACCATACTTTGCCAGTGTGATGTCTCAGCTGTGCAATATTGAAATATTGATCTTTTTGGATTTACCAAAGTAGTGAAGGTAAACGCAATTACCCAAAGAATCGATGTCTAAGGCGTATTGGAACATTTGGGCGACGATAACACTCTAAATGTGTATCTAGACATCTTCCCAAGGGCCCAAGAGGAATGAAGGAAAGCAAGGGGTAAACTGTCCCAAACTTTATCACTTCACAATATCCATTCCATTTCCGAAGGAGTGGTTGATAAGGATATTGCTGACGATATTGTCTTATCCTTTTCGCCTTCAAACTGGTGATCATTCATTTCATTTTTTTTGCCGATGGAAGCGATTTTTGCCCTTGTATTGAATTGTATGTATGGTCACCATGGCCGGTATGGAAGGATTTATTAGTACTGTGCCCCAAGCCAACTTGTAAATTTTGATTGACGAAACAATTGGAAACATATTCCCCCTTCTGGAATACCACCTTCCTTCAGATTATTTCATTTTGCCGACGATAGCCATTTCGCATCCTACTGTATAGTGTACATAGGTCCAATAAACATCTTGGGATTTTGGTGATATCTGTGTTCATTGTCGAGGGATTCATGGATATTGACTCCTCTCTACAATATAAAGCGGTGGGACTTCAGGCCAAAATAAGGAAAGTATTTTAATCCTAATCAAGCATTGGTAATACGGAGATTATCCAAATTTGGATGTCTGTGAACCTCTGTGTGTTCGTACCTTGGCAAGTTACTATTAGCAGCTATGAAGACAAAATAGAACAAATTCTCCGCAGAGATATTGAAAATATGTATGAAGTAAAAAGATATCACTAATTAAAGTTAAAAGGAGGAGAAGGGTTCATATTATTCTCCTATTTTTTGAAGCAAAGATATATCGTACTATAATCGTATAGGAAGAAAATAAATAAGTTGTATGAAGATGAAGTACTGTATACGAATTATGTACGACTTGATTTACGTACACTATGAAAATTAACAAAAGAATCATTACTCCGCAAAATGGAAGACAAATTGAACAAGATGATGATGGATCGAGTCGATGATTTACATAGTAATTTGTTGGATGTACTGGTACGAGTACGAATTACTATGAATTATGATACTACTGTATTGGTACGGCGTAAGCAAGCAAGGACAAGGAATCATGACAAGCAAAACGATAAGAAATAATACTGCAATAATACCAGTAGAACTAATGAAGAACGATGTGGCTGAAAGATTCAAGTCAAAAGCTATTCGGATCAAATTGAATTGGGTACTGGTACCTCATCTTCATACCTTTTCTATAATAATATTATACCATTATTCATTCAATAAACTTTTAAATTTCGATAATTCTAAAAAAATTGGTTTTACCAAGATATGAGTACAGTATATATTTATTATTCTCCATCAGAAATGAAAGAAAGCCGCAAAACCTCTTTTAAGGATGAGAATTTTATATTTATTTGTATACTGTACCTACTTCACAGACTACAGTAAAACGTTACATACAAATATCGGTCAGTACTCCTTATAGTACGAAATACCTACTAGTATATATCGAGTACCGGATAAAATAGTTCTAGAATTTAGATTTAGAAGTTGCCAACTTTAGAATATCATGCATCTATCCATCCCCATGCCAAGATGGTTCTTGAAGGGTGGGTAGGTGCCACGGGGGGACAGTGGAGTGGACACTTGGGATATACTGATATACGGAGTAGATAGAAATAGAGAAAGTTATTTATTGTACCGTAAGTACCCACGATAACATATTGGTAGCGAAGTAAAATAGAGGAGCAAGCTTTTGAATTTAATTAGAAATAAATATATATTAATAAATATAAATATAAATATAAATTATAAATCTATACTTTTATTTTTTTTATGGAAATATGAAGTTATCACCAATCATAATTATCTTTTACCCACGCTTCTTAAAAAGCTCAATCTTGCCTTACAAAGTTACCTCAAGCTCAAGCTTCAAGTTGAACTTATTTTGGCTATGGCCCAGGGAGGGTTTTAGATAACCATGTGGAAAATCATTTTACTAAAATAAAATATTTATTGAATCATCAAAACTGTAATATCAGTAATAATGGTCTTTTTTTATATTTGATATTCTCCATAAGAAATACTCTATGAAGAATGATTTAAATTGTTCAATTCATATCATCCAATATTTGTATAGTAGCGGTAAGGTTCATAAGGAGTTAACCAAACAAATATGGCCTACTTGGGGGGTGGTTGAAGAGATTTCCCCCCTCCAAATAGATCTTCATCGAATCGTAATTCATAAAAATCTAAAGCCTACCTAGGTAATGAATGTATGTATGAATGAATGAATGAATGGTACTGGTACCGGTAATGGTAGTAATGGTGTTGGATTGAATTGGTACATACTTGTAAAAAGCCTTTCCTCTTCTTTTTTTTCATCCCATGTATAATCTTTTGTTTTTTGATTTTTTATCCCACCATAATCATCATCATCATCATCATCCTCCTCCTCATTAATCAATTCATCCTTTTAATTCTCAATTGTATATGGGACAATTTTATAATATTATTATTTTATTTTATACAGAACGAAAAAGTTATCAGTACCAATACATAAATTCACTCACCTCGCCTCCTACCTCCTGGTCTAGGGGTGTTTGAACGGAGATTTTAACTGGTTTTGCAATTGATTACAGTACCTTTGGTTCTATTCACTTTATTATTCACCTTTAATTCACCTTTAACAAATACGGGAAAAAATAATTCAATTTATCTACTTTATCAATACCTAATAATATAATAATAACTTGATATCAATACTCAATATCATCCTCCTCCTCCTCCTCCTCCTCCTCCTCCATACAATCAACTATACAACTTACTCAACTACTCAACTACTCAATTTACTCGACAAAGTTGGCCAACAAAACTTTGACAACGAATATCAAATACTTCTAATATACCTATATATCAGATCAGACGAAACATTTTCAACCTTGAAACAAAGTCTTTCCTTTAACTTCCCATTCTCACCCCACCATACGAATTTCAGTGTCGATCTTTCCATTATTGATTCTCTTCGATGGCTTAAAATAAAATAAGTCCCAATATACGACGAACTATTCAATACCATATTGGATGAACTCAGGTCCAAATTTATAGAGAGAAAAACAAAGGAAAAGGGAAGGAAAATAGTTACAGAGTCACTACATCCACAACTACGACCACTACATTTCATTACCCACCAGCCAGAGCCAGCTCCAACCAAAAAAAATTCCCAAAAAAGTCTCGTGCGACAATTCACTCTTCATCTGATCCCCCCATCACATTCTGCACGTTCCTGACTACTGCAGTATCTAGATCCCTCCTTTGCCCTTGTTGGAACTTTGGAGGGGGGTGGCACCGCGGTGGGCTTTCCAAAGGACCTAGAACTTCCATTTCACGACTTTCGTTATATCTTTTTCCCTGTTGTACACATTTATCCATTCAGCCTGTGTGAATTGTGTTAGGTTTTAAGGACCTCTTGTCATTCTTTCAAAAATTCGTATTCTCCGATCACCAACTAGAAAAGAAAGGGTACTTACTTACCTTGTTTACTGGGTTATACTGTCACAAGCATTATCACCTTATCTACGCAACCACGAGAGTACCAGAGTACCAGTACCAAATACCCGTCAATACTTATATGCGGGCAACGAAATTCATTCGCTCCATGTAGTGCTACAAATATATTTTCTTGTGCATAAGTCTAACTCCAAGGTTGTTTGCAAAGCAAAATGGCTTTCTTTTACGATTCTTCATCCGATCATGAACTTGATCTTCCAATCATTCTCGAACCAGATGACGATTCTCTATTTGAGATAAGGATTGACGATTCCAAAGTAAATATCGACACAATGAAAGAGGTTTCAATGGAAAATATTAATGTTCCTCAACATCCAATCAGATCGATGCAAGATGCCTTTGCAGAATCAATGAAAGAAGCAGCCGAGACAAGTTCTTCCAAAAAAGTTCCAAAAATCGCCAATGCAGCTGCGAGACGAAAACTCCTTCTCGACCAAGACCTTTCTGAAGAAACCAATTCAATGCGATGGCAGAGAAAACCAGGTCAACAATACCACGAATTATGGAAATTGATGGCACAAATCTCCTTTGGGATTTATTTACTACTCAATGGCATTGCCAAAGATGAAGATCAGGTTATGACAATACTTCAGGGACATGTGGACGACGTTGATGGATTCTTAGAGATGACTTTGGAGGACTTTGAATTGGCCAAAAGTGATATTGAGGAGCGATTAAAGTTTTTGAAGCTTCCTTTGGAAAATATCTCTATTTTTGATGCCATGTTAGCAGATCGAGCATTCAGAGCACAAATTATTACCGGTAATGAACGAATCGAACATGTTATTACCCGTACAGCCACTTCTATGAAGGAAACTCTTCTCGATGTGCAGCAGGGAATGGATGCTTGTAAGGAATTTACGATCTACCTGGCAGGGGAGAGGGACAAACAGGGCTGGAGAAACCTACGCCCCAATATGGCGAACGTCTTCGATGCAATGTGCGGAAATGTGGACGGTTGGCACAAAGCTTACATTTCATTACAAACCAAGGGAAATCATTTGGGGGTTACTCTTGTACAACTAGGGTCAATTGTTGCAGAGATGGATCGGAGGGCTGCTGAAATAAGTCGAGGTCCAAGGGTAAGCTTGCCATATCAAACGCATAATATATATTATATTAACAAAATTGTAGTCCGGAGTTGCGTCCCCGAATCAAAATCGATCAGCATCCCCACCACATATAGCACGAGAATTAAGAGCATCGATGATTAAAAATCTACCGAATGATCCGAATCCCATAACACCAGCCATCCAAGCCATATTACCAACTTTTTCCTTGGTACAAGATCGAGAAAGATCACCGGAACCACTAGAGGAATCGTCTGATGATGAAAGTGAAAACGAGCCCGAACCGCTTTATACTCTCAAGCCTCATACATACTCTCCTATCCTTCAACCTACCGTATATACTCCGAAAGCATCCCCAAGGGCATCCCCAAGGAATTCACCAAAACCACGAGAAGCTGCATTTGCGCCTCCACCCGCGCCCGCACCCGTACCCGTACCTGCACCTGCACCGGCACCGACACTAGCGCCAACACCTCGATCCCCAGAAGTAAAGAGAACATCGCTCAGACAGCGCTTCTCCCTGAAAAAGAAAGATTCGACATTGAAAGCACCTACGTCAGAAAGGTCCAACAGGATAACGGTGGCCTCTGTGGCGGAATCATCCATAGATCCTTATTGGGGACCTCGTCAATATCTTAACTCTCAAGATCGAGACCGGTCCAACCTCTCACATATTGAACCTTTCGACTTATCTAATAGTAGGGATGGTCCAGTAAGCATTCCTCGTCGTCCGGAGCTAAATGCTGTCAACACTCCACCGTCTCGTGGCATTGATTCGGCATATTGTTCCGATCTCGATCCTCCATTCCCAATACGTTCAATACAGCAATCGGTTGCATCTCCGTCTTCTCTCCAACCACCTTCGCAACTTTCACCTTATAGCAATAATTCCCGCGAAGTACCTAAATTAATGACAAGAGATTTCATTCCATCTCCCAGATCCGATCGACAGTTCTTCCGCCCTGTAAATGCAAGTCCTCATTCACCATTGCAACGACCTTGGACCGCCGCACCCATAAACCACAATGATCGAGCGGCGACTTCGTTAGGTATCAGCAGAGAACAAGCCCCGAGTCGAATGGGTAGGAGTATCATGAGCGACATGACCACCGTTACAATGGACGATGGTAAAAAAGTAAAAAAGAAGAGAAGTGCTTTTGGGTGGTTAAAGAAAGCTTTCTCGTTAAGTGAAGAGGAAAGAGCGGAATATGAAGCGAGGAGAAGAATGCAGGAACCGGATTACTATCATGACATGAACCCGCAGAGACAATTCCTAGATGGGAAAAGAATTCGTGGGTAGAATGGAGAGAGAAGGATCGAGACCTGATGGGATGAGATAATGCGGTGTGATAAAGTGCTGCATATATACAAGCCAGCCAACAAGCGAGCGAGCGATTGTACAAAACGATGATACCCTTTCTGCTTACTATACATAGTTTCTTTTCTCTACTATTTACAAGTTTCCTTTGTTCCATTTTTTTTGTTTTTGATTTGATAGCTTTTTTAGCATGGCGTTGTTTTGATTGGGATGGGATGGGATGGGGATTTCATCTGATTGGACCGGACCGGACGGCCTGAAACAGATCTGAATTTATGGCAGGGAAAGCAATGTTTTGCTCGATTTGTTCTACGGAGTATAAGGGGATGGTTCGCGATAGTGGACTGGTAGCCGGCGATGGGCAGTGGAGTGGGAGTTGGGTGGAGAAAAGGCTTGTGAATATAGGGTGGAAGGAAGAAAGGAGGGGAGGGTATTAGAGCCTGCAAGATTAAAGCGATTTGATCTGGTCATCGGGATTTTTATATAGTAGACTAGGCTAGCCCCACAGGGTAGTGGAGGAAGCGGGGGGGAATGAAGCAAGCAAGAAAGAAATAAAGAAAGACAATTCAAAAGCTGAAATTTTGAAATCAAGATCGAGATATTTTATTGAATGAACGCCATCTTCTGCCAGTAATTAACGTTTTTACATTTGATTTTGAATTGTGAGTTGTAGGTTGTGTATGTGTGTTTGTTTAGGGATGGGTGGGG
>JWJB01000082.1:0-15998 GCA_000812895.1 Rutstroemia sydowiana | reverse complement strand
TTGACTTGTTATTTTGTAAAAGATGTCTCCACTGCGTTTGCCAGTCAAGTTGGCGGGGGTTACGACTGATTTCATGTTGACATAGTCCTTTCGTCAAAGGATTTGACAACGATGATACGCAAACGGATTTACTTTCCGGATCTACAGATGGCTCTTCGCTGCTTCTGTGCGGCTAACAATAAATACCGAATCTCGTCGATCGATCTTCACCTACACAATCTCGCGAGAGTGTGAACCCTTCCGCATCAATACCAGCTACCCATGTACCGAGGCTATTTTGACTGCAGACACGCTATGCCAAACGAGCCTGCTGCAAAGTATTGAAGGAGAGATATGGAGAGAAGTAGCGCCTGTGTATGATTGTTGATGGCCGTAGAGGAGGTTGCTTTTTTGATGGCGGATGTACACGACTGATATGGTTGTGTTTTCGGTGGTGGTGGTGGTGGTGGTTAGTAGTAGTAGTATTAGCTGGGCAGAAAAAAATCTTTTGGTGGAGCAAAGTATCAACATACATAGGTATGCTAATGCGGTAGAGACAAGGTAAAATACGCATTGGCTGAGAAGACAATATATGTAACAGCGATACTGGCATTTGCAGTACTTTCAATACGAATTTCTTGCTATCAATACAAGAGATGCTCTGACTGATCACATTCTATTACGATCACCGCCACCTCTAGCCCGCTACTACAGTACTGGTAGACTGCCATCGGTTGTTCAGCACGAACGCTTCAATTCCTACCACTGGAAGTCCTTAGATAACCGTTCTAACCCAACAATCATGTTCAGCGCTCGCTTAATTCATAATTTTGCACCCCTTTACATTCTACACATCTTCAATAGTGATATCCACCTGATAAATGCTGGCAATACTTCTGGGGAAGATTATTTCTTCTCTTTCTCGGCCTAGACTACCATTGGTCAGGTATGTGTTCTGAATGTCTCATCAGGTTAAAATCTGGTTGAAAATGGGATTATGTTTACTTCAATACACCAAATACAACTGATGATTACCTGCCGATAAAGCTACTTGATAATAGATATGCCCACTACAAAGACATTTCGTACTCTTTCACTAGTAAGAGATAATCCATTTCGTATGTAATATATATTCAAATCCCAAGCGCATCAGTGGATTGGAATCTTATATATATTTACAGACTAATGACGGCGCTAGAAGGTGATTTCGCTATGCTAGATGATTCATCATTCACCCTCAATATCTCTAACTATGCAGGCAGTCTTCAAAACCGACTTGCAGTCACTCTGTTAATGCTCTTAATAGATGTGTACTGCGCAGGACCAAATTCGCCCTCCTCTATTCATGTTAGTGGTATCAGATCTGCGAATAGTCCGGTCCGTCTCAAAACTAGAAGGGCGCTAGACGGGCCGGATAAATTCTTAATGCTTACAGATAGTTGTTAGAGAGTTCTCCAGAGGATTGCATTATTGGACAGATCATCTTAGTAGATATTAGAATGGCTTCCACGTCTGACACTGCTGACAGTCTGCAAGTGGCAACCCTTTCCATGACAGCTCGACTCCATGTCATATCGAGAACTCTCACTAGCAACCATATCATTCCATTGTTCTTGGTGTTTTCCAACATTTAGCATGGTCAAAGACTTAAAAGCTTAGCGCAAGAGGTTACAGAGGAAATGAAGGGAGGAAAAGAACACTGAAAGGTTCAAGATCTGTGATGACTGGTACTAGGAGGGTATGGGGAATGATATATTGATGCCGCAGGGCACTCTCCATGGTCATAGCAAATAAGAATGGTGATTATTAGGTCCTTGGATTTCTAATGGAACCATTTGGATGATTTTGTTCTTGTAACAGATAGGTCCACCTGATAATATGGTGATACTTGATATGAGATATATGGTGGGTATAGTTTGCCTTGTTAAGTTGGACATTTTTCCATTGAATAAGAACATTCATGAAAATAATATTATAGTTACACATTATTCACCCAGTTCCAATCATTAAAAGCATTTGATTCTATATTACGAGTATTGTAGCAATTTTGTAGACTTACCTTTTAGACACCTACTGTGATACTAATACAGCATAGAATTGCGGGGTAGTGTAGTCTGTGTGATGAAAATACACCAGATCACCACTACATATTGATGGTCCGACAAGTAGCAAGTCATATTTTAAATACTGTGCTATTTCAAATGCAGTGCTTCCATTTTCTTTCGAATTATGATATATCAATTGGATCAGGTGAAGAGATAGGTATTTCTTTGTTCAGTTTTCCACTACTATTTTTTACCTACCTAATGCCAAGTACTCGCACAATAATAATCCTGAAGTGAAAATGTAATAGCTACATACACCTACCTACAGCTATAGTAGCTATGCGTACCTAACACGAGTAGCTTCTTTGCTTCGACTTTGAAATAATGACTACTACAATTGCATGTTATCTCATAAGCTAATATAGTCCTACTTCCCTCCCCATCTCGCCCCTTCTTTCCCCTTTCCACCTTGAAGATTCATAGATCGGGACATCGTACATACGTAGGTAAGCTATCATATCTATACTAGGTAGGTGGTAGATATACCGGTAGCTATTGAACCGGGAAGTGGAGTGGTGGAGCTCTTATGATACGTACCTACAGGAACAGGTAAGTAATGGAGAAACACATTACAATATATTTTCCAGGTAATACTGAGCCATTAATATCAATAGCATATTACCAACCACCCCCAGTAAAAGCTGCCGCGTCTAGCGAGCTTTATACTGTAAGAAAGAGGAGCATCAGAGATTCAAAGTGGCACTCGTAAAGTAGAAAAATGGTAGAGGGGTTTTTCTTGGTTTGAAACTTGGATTTAACCTTTTTTATTTAAATTTGGTAGTGATTTACGAGTACTGGTGATATGATGATATAATCCATATAATTGGAATAGCTTAATTAATTTGATTGATAGTACAACTTTACAAGTACTTGGGCCAGGGTAGGGTACCTAGTAAATTGTAATCAGTGTCGCCCTTGTTGGCTCTTGCTATGAGTACAGTACTAGTAGTTTTACTCTACCAGTACCCTTTTATTATTATTTGTACTACTCACCTCGTTTCTCCATATTTAGTTCTCCGTAGTTATATCTCTCAACCCCGCCTCTTGTAACTTATTTCATCTTCCCCAGAATAACAATCCACCCAAATTAATTTCTCAAATTTCTTTTCCGCTCTACTATAGTAGTTAGGAGGCAGGTGATTTTCTTCCGTTCGATTTTAATAATCGACAGAAGACTTCATGGACAATCGGCGTCTGCCCTTATCGCAATCGCGTTGAGGACTCTGGTCGATTTGACCATTGTCTCCCAGCGCCCGCCACGAGCCAATACTTGCCATTATGCCGGTTAAGCCCGGTCAACAAGATGTGATTAACCAAAATCAACTGATGGTGTTCCCTCAGGATAAAAGATCGAAGGCGCAGAGGAGATGGGCCAAAAGATATCGTACAGAGATATCTGCATCTGTTAGCAGTGTCCTGTCTACATTCTGCGCCGTATGTCATTCTATAGCTTCTGAGTCCTGCGGTTTCTCCTTGTCTAACAATTCGGTGCTTAGTTTCCATTGGACTCGGTGAAAACACGAATGCAAACATATAAATACAATAATTTCACGGATTGCGTGCGCCATACTTATCGAACAGAGAAATTTCGAGGGTTCTTTCGTGGAGTTACTGCACCGCTCGCGTCTGTTACTTTAGTACGCACTATATCTTTCTCGGTTTATCAACGATCGAAGTATACATATGCAGCTTGGTTTGAGAGGAACTTTGGCATTGATCCTCTGGTTCATGTCAACGAAGTCGGAAACTATCCTACATTGGCAACCATTGCTTGCTTTGGAGCTGCAGGAGCCACTGCGGGATCTTTCATAACTCTTGTAGCTTGTGGGTGTAATGGATGATCGTGTTATGTTTACATTGACTAACAATGGATAGGTCCTTTCGAATTAACTAAACTTAGTGCTCAGGTATCGGTTCTAATGGCTGCCCGGAAGAAAACGAGTGTTTCGGAGCCCTTAGGTACAACAAATGTTGCCGCCAGCTACCAGAATAAAGGGACGTTCAAAACCGCCATGAACATTGTCAAGCATCGCGGAATTGGTGGCCTCTATTCAGGGTTCAATCTTCATCTTCGTGAGTAAATGTTCCTGGGCCTTCAAGTAGGGCTAGGAAGTGTTCTAATATCTTGCAGTCCGGGACACATTAGGAACCGCCATTTATTTCATGACCTATGAGAGCTGCAAGCAACTCTTAACCACTTACACTGGAAATCGATCGCCTACAAATCCATTTGCTGTTGTAATTGCCGGCGGTTTCTGCGGAATAGCAAGTTGGGCATTGATCGTGCGTCTCTCTATCCTACTCTAAGTGTGTTGGGCAAACAGCTTACTATTTTTAGTACCCGATTGACTCTGCAAAGAGCATATACCAAAGAAATTGTTTGACTTACTGCAAGGGTGAAAAGGTCCAAAAAGCCCCAAAGATCGAATTCTTCAATAAGAGAATGTATCGAGGCTTAGGGGTATCTATGGGTAGATCATGTGTAGTAAACTCGATATTCTTCTCAGCATTTGAATGTAAGATATCCGGCGGTTTCTTTAACGATCAATATGCTGACATACAAACAATAGTCATCAAAAAGAATATCAATGATCTCCCAGACTGACCGACAGACCGACAGACCGACATATGATACAGGAGTTACTTGTAGAAGCGCGTTTTGTATGGAGCTTGGGATGCATTGGCATTTGGAAATTGGAGTTTATCAAGAGCTTGCTGTCAAGTTCTTATTTGCATCGTAGGAACGTGGGCGAATCTCATTATTTTGACATGAAGGGATGTGATATGGGTAGACTGAAAGTATTAATCCAATATAAGGTAGGTAACAACAGTACCTAGGTAAACAGGTAGATACTATAGGCCTTGGAATGTAAATCATGCATCTTTCTAGTTCATGACCCTTTATGACTCGTATTGATACTTAGATGTTGTGATTTATATGAAGTAAAATGTGGTAAGGTTTTATTCACTCTTATTCATTCACTTTCACTCTTACTTACACTCTGACTTATTGGAGCTTAAGCTCATAGCATTAATCTTGCCTCCAAGGTTCATATAAATAACTACGTTGCTAATCAGATTAGACATTATTATACAGTACCTAGATATGGTATATTGACTTGTTATTTTGTAAAAGAGGGGGAGAGGGGGGAAAAGGTTTAATAAGTTACAAGTAATCTTCGAATCATTATTTCACTTACCCTACCCTATTTGAACTACCTACTGTAGACTACCTACCTAGCCTACCTAGGTACCTAGTAATACCATCGCAATTATATTTTATTAAATCCTCAAAGGAGAAAAGAAATTTATACTTCCGTATCTACTCTGCCTATATTACTACCTACCTAGGTACTAGGTACTCCAAAACTAGTAGTAGGTACTTTTTTACTAGTCCTTACAATATTCCAATTTCCCATACAGTTCCTGGGTTTCCACTTTTATTATTATCAGTACATTGCGCATTGTTACAGTAATAATACCTACCATACAGCCTCGCTTCTGGCACCTTTTAAAAGCTCACGCATTCTAATTCCACACTTTCTTTGCGACAGACAAGACTTTCCACTTCTGCTATCTCAACCATCCTTTTCACATATCCATCAACTCATACTCAACAGTAGTTGGGCATTCTGTGAGGAACGTGAATTCTCTATTTTCTTTCTTTACCAAGCATATACGCTGGTAATAATCTATAAGAGAATTGTTATCGTGTCTTGTTTGACGCTTTGTGTGCACTAATTTCTCTTTCTTATTAGATTGCTAGATTATGGTAAGTCGAGGATAGTACTCGAGGAGATGACAAGAAAAAAGAAGGCTGCTCAAAGCAAGGCACTTGCCACTTTGTCTGCAAAGCAGCAAAAAGGAGTAGGTCGTCGCGGTAAGGAAGATCGCCGTGCGGCAAAATTGGAGCGACGGAAGAAGGAAAAGAAAGCATATACCGCAGAAGCATGGGCGGAACCTGCCCCTCAACACTTGGTTGCTAAGTTAGATCTTCCCAAGCATAGCTCTAAGTATCAATCATATTTTGAGTTCGCGGAGAACAAGGAGAAGAAGAAAAAGCTTGAGTTTCAGGTATTTAATCTCGCAACTTGATGTTGCTGTATTGACTCCTGCATAGGTCACCAATGATCCCAAGCCGCCACCGGGCTTTGCATTTGTCCCCATTGGCGATCCTACCATGACAAACGCATGCAAAGAATTGTCAAGAAAACAGGATGCCATGATATTTATTGTTTCGGTAGGCTCATTATGTGTTGTGGATATATCATTTGTTTCACTAACTTTACACACCTTCAGCGTTCTAAAGAAGACAACTCAAAAATTTCAGATCATATATTCCGGACTGGTTATCATTTCAGAGAAGTCATCGTCGACGAAGCGCGCAGAATAGTTGGAGATACAGTGGTTTCATCGAGCACGGGAATAGAACCAATACCGGAATCACAAGCAGAAATTAACAAGCAAGCGGACGCAGCGATACGAGACCTCTTTCCTCGAATACCAAATACCGACCGACAGATGATAATCGAGCATGCATTCCAGAAGGTACAATACCACACTGCTAAGCTAAAGCTCTCGAGCTGTGCTAACCTTCATAGGGCATCAAATTCCATGGAGAACCTACCGTCGGCTTACAAGCCGACTTGCCTCTTTCGCGCCGCGTTCAGCTAGCTGTCCTTGCCCACATTCGGCATACTCATACCAGATACGATAAATTGCTGAAAGAGACGAGCTGGATAAATGCGCGAAAAGTAGTCGAGCCTGTATGTTTAGACGTCTTGGTCAAATGGCGAGGGGATGAAGAAACAGGCCGGGACCAAATGGATGAAATTCTTCGAGAAGTTGTCATCATAACAGATTCCGACGAGGAGGACGATAGCTCAGACGAAGATGATACATCATCAGAGGATGAAGAAACATTTTCTGCCGAACCTTCTGCACGCATATCTGCCTTGACCCTAGAACAGACTATACCCAATGGACGCCACGATCCCAGACCGCCGAATACAATTTCTTCTCATACGGAAACTGCAGCTAGATCCCTTGAAGGGATAAGGAAACCACTGCCTAGGTTCAAGCGATACCAGGCTGCTTGGGATGAAGCATTGAGCCGCCGTCAAACCGATGGATACAGACCTGAAGGCTTAGGTATTGATGAGGCAAGTATGAGAATCCCTCCTTCTAATGACCCGCTATCTGCACGCGAACCTCTACGACAGCCAGCCCATGTTTCAATGACGCGACCACCCATCAGCACCGAGTACGTTTACCGCGAGGCACCGCCTCGCCCTGATAGACCACCCGATCAAGTAAGTAATGATAGATACGATCAGCGCCAAGGTATATCCACCCACTAATACTGATAGACTGTATATTATTTGCGAGAACCACCAAGTTATATGACGTCGGTTCGTAGAGACGAGGTAACAGTAAGAACATTGTATGATCGTCCTACTTATCAAGCCCCGCTGCGTCATAGTACGCCTTCGTATGTGAACAGAGAGCCAAGACCTCAAGTAGCTGTCTCATCCTCCTCCCCAAAAATGGCTGGGTTGCAAGACATGTTAGTGCCTTCTATTGAAAACGCTCAAATTGACGGGACAAATGCTTCCCCTCGAATAAATAGGGGCCCTGCTGCCGGTGATTCACGCCCACGTCAAGAACCATATCCGCGAAGGGTGCTTGAACGGCACAGACCGTCGCCTGCCTATCGAGAGCTCACCGTTGCTGACGAGGCCAGCTCTCACCTGAAGCGCCGTCGCGTGCTTGAGGATGATTATGGCCGTTTTAGACCTCTTCAGTCGAACGAGCTGCATTCATTTCCCACTCCCAATCATGACCCTGATTCCCCATCATTTTATTCTCGAGATGATACCTGGCGTTACGTACCATCTGCACGGCCTACTGAAGGTTTGTCAGCAAGCATGCCATACCCATCAATACGGCCTGTACATCCAGAAAGAGGACCTACATATGAAATATTAGACCCTAGTCCTGATGAAATGTACTCCAGCTCCCATACACGAAGGGAGATAGGTATTGGCTATAGTCAGCAAGCTGCTCCGCCCTTCAGGCGAGAAATCGTACCACCACATGCTCAATCTAGAAGTGCCAATAATGAAGGTAATTTTCGGCGAGTCAATGAAAACATGAGGGTTGAAGATGATTATGTTATTCGACGCGGAGAAGTCCAGCCAAGTCAGAGGCATTACCTCCCAAGACCAGCGTCACCTGCCTTACTTGCCAACGGCATTACTAGTTCTTATGATAAAGGTCCTGCTACTGCAGACCAAGATTTCATTCATCGTTTCTCTGAGTCTCGCCCTGAGTATCCACTTTCTCGGCCTCAAATTGGTCTTGATTCTTCTTATGAAAGACTCCCCCGGAATATTCATCACCCAGGCCAGGGGCCAAGTCAAGCAGCTAGATCACTCCCACATGCACGTCACACCCAGGAACCAGTTCGCTATCTAGAAAGGCTAGAAAGGCCGGAGTGAGTGAAGATTCACAATCAAATCTGTACCATTTTTGCTAATCCTACTGATTTTCGTACCAGAATCTACAGAGAAGGTTTTCATCAACCAGTACACTACGAAAGGCGCGCGCCATATGATGTAGGGGAACAATTATCGCATCCTGGAATGCGAGAAATGGCTCCGCCAGACGTGGACATGCCTGTATACCGATACACGCAGCCTAGGCGCCAGGTCATCACACTGGAATGATTCCTTTTTCAAAACTCTCATCATTGAACGATGGTAACAGATTAAATGTTATAAGATTAACTGGGTGGATAAAGCTTTGCTATGACCGTTGAAGAAGCTGTTATATATGTATGTCTTAGCGAAGCATATTTGTGGATTATTGCGTGGGTTTTCAAAACCATCAGATCGGCAAGATTTATGTTTTTATTACTGCATTGTTTATTGTACTTGGGCATAGAGATAGGAGTATTGACATGCATTTGGAAGGTCGGCTTTTTACATGAGCGGCCTTACTGGCTCATTGGCATATTCAGGGAGTTGTATAGAAAGGCTTGGCGGCGCATAGCATTCCTGGCTTATAACCTAGATGAGCTATTTTGTTAAATTATACCATAGGAGTAGCTCCTTATTTGTACAATCAAACATGGAATTATTTTCCTCACAAATTCTCCCCAAAAACCGGTCTATATTTGATCCTCCAAGTATGTATAAAATAACACGGGTATCCAACCAATAATGCTCGCAGAACTCCTTTGAATGCACAATAAATGATGCGATCTCCTACGCTAAAATTGCCGTCTGTTCTTCATCTCTCTCTCGCTGCCTGGCTTTCGCCCTCTCCTTGCTCGATAATTCTGTATTTGGGACATTGGGCAATGGTTCCTTCGTTGGCAATTTGGCGGCAGGCACTTCAGGTAGCGGAACACCACGAACCTCCGCTTCCAGGGCAGCTAACTCGTCTTCAACTTCATCTTCATCATGATTCGATATTTGTCCACCTAGCATATCGCTCACCTCCTAGAGCCTCGTTGTCAGTAACGGAACCCTTAGCAATAAAAAAATGTGGAACTAACCTGCTGATAAGCTATCGCATCCGCCGTCTCCCCCATCAGCTTCTCTACATGATCCAATCCTCCCATTTCTTTATGGATCTCTTTCAACACTTTTGTGCCCATTTGTAGCCCGTAAACGACATCCTTTTGTACAAGTGCGAATTCCACACTGCTAGTAAGTTTCTCCAATTGCTCAAGTTGCGCATCTGTCTTTGCCAGCAAAGACTCTTGGTATTTCTTTCGTCGTAGTGCGAGAAGCGCTCGCTTTTTGTCGCCTTTTGCTAACATTTCTTTAGCTATGGCGGTTTCCCGATCAGTAAGTACAGTTATCCGTCGTTGGTACTGGTGAAGTTTGTCCCGCTGGTTTTTCATATCCAGAATGGCTCTGTAGACAATTCATTAGTTATAGAGTAATAGCAGCAATTGGCACATTGCATACTTATCCTGATCGGATATCTTATGAGTGCTGGAAGTGTTCCCCATGATTTTTCTGTGAGCAGTGCTGTAGGGGAATAATGACAATGATACATTCCGTAATTCCTCATGGGACGGTTTGAGACAGCGTCATGGCGGTCTTGTCCCGATAAGCGATAAGAGATTGGGTCCGAACGGAAGTTGCCGTTTTCGCCGGTTGAAGGGAATAATTTTTTATTTTAAAGTACTGAATGTCAATTTGATTATTTGAACAAGTCTGCGGTTATTAGGCCGGGTGATTTCAATTGATAATATGAGTTCTAGGGGTCCCAGGCCGACATTGAGTCAGAGTCTAGACAAAGAGGTATGTACACGGATACACACATGGAGGGTTTAAGCCGTTGTTTACTAAAAGTTTCATGCAGATATATCAGATCGTGCGGAAACTGGCAGAGAAAGACGAACAGGCGCAAGATATAAAGTCCACGAAGCGCTTATCCGTCTCAATTGTTTATGATAGTATTAAACAGTCAAATTCCAGTCTGAGAAGAAGACCTAAAAAACTCCTCGAAGACTCAATCGATAGGGTGCTGCTAGTTTTGAAGGAAGAGCAGGATGAGAGTGATTCGGTAGATGGCGACTTTGAAGGATTGGAAGAGGCCTCTCCGCCATCAAAGGTTATTTGAAGAAATTGCGGATACGTAGAATGGTCTGACTTTTGGTAGGCACTCAATATAATGAACAAAAATATTACGCGATTATGGACCAAACCACCAGCGTCTCCTACAATGAGTCCTACGACTGGCACCCCTCCTGCTAGCGGTAATACGACGCCCCTCCTTCCAATAAATACAGCGAATGGAATTCCTGAGTCGCCGTCAAAGACAGATAGGCAAGCAAATGGGGAGCCTAAATTGAAACGGCGGAAAGCAGAAAGGGAGGTTAAAAAAGATGCCGATCG
The DNA here is from genome assembly GCA_000812895.1 of Rutstroemia sydowiana. Lineage (NCBI taxonomy): Eukaryota > Fungi > Ascomycota > Leotiomycetes > Helotiales > Rutstroemiaceae > Rutstroemia > Rutstroemia sydowiana. Next base: position 4,999 of record JWJB01000082.1, on the reverse strand, counting down.
CGCTCCACCTACGGATATTTCGTTGGAGAATCTTGGTGGAGTTGACAATGTCATTGAAGAATTGAATGAGCTTGTGGCAATGCCAATGTTATATCCAGAAACCTACATAAAAACTGGAATTTCACCACCTCGAGGTGTGCTTCTTCATGGTCCACCCGGATGCGGTAAAACTATGATTGCGAACGCATTCGCAGCAGAAATCGGCGTATCATTTATACCCCTTTCTGCGCCCTCCTTGGTAGCTGGAATGTCAGGAGAATCCGAGAAAAAGATCCGAGATGTTTTTGATGAGGCAAAACGAATGGCACCTTGTCTAGTCTTCATTGACGAGATCGATGTGATAATGGGCAAGCGCGAAAGTGCCCAAAGAGAGATGGAAAAGAGAATAGTAGCTCAAATGCTTACTTGTATGGATGATATGGCTTTGGAGAAGACAGGTGGGAAACCTGTGATTATCATTGCAGCTACAAACCGGCCGGACAGTCTAGACCCTGCTTTACGAAGAGCAGGTCGGTTCAATAAGGAGATCAACCTTGGTGTACCGAATGAAGCTGCACGAGAGAAAATTCTTCGTGCTCTGACTCAAAAACTCTGTTTAGACGAAGACTTCAATTACCATGCCTTGGCTAAAATGACACCTGGGTTTGTGGGTGCTGATCTGAACGACGTCGTATCAGTTGCAGGCACAGAAGCCATGAAGCGTATGATGGCTGTTCTGAAACAACGAACTGCTTCTACAATGGAGCTCGATACTCCAATTCACAGTGCTACATCAATGGAACTCGATACTCCATTATTGGACACTACTACTTCACAAGCGCTTCTAGTTCTACGATCTCTAGTAGCAAATGCCGGAGGATCTGCCCCGGATGGTGATTTCTCTATCAAGTATACCGACTTCTTAACCGCGATTCCAAAAGTCCAGCCATCCGCCAAACGAGAAGGCTTCGCTACAATTCCTGATACAACATGGGCCCACGTGGGAGCCCTGCATGAAGTTAGAGAACAACTAGAAATGGCCATTGTTGAACCAATCAAACGACCGGAATCATTTGCCCGCGTAGGTATCACAGCCCCAACTGGCGTTCTTCTATGGGGCCCCCCAGGTTGTGGTAAAACTCTTCTCGCTAAAGCAGTTGCGAATGAATCAAAAGCAAATTTCATCTCCATTAAAGGCCCTGAACTACTTAATAAATACGTCGGAGAATCCGAAAGAGCTGTTCGACAAGTTTTTGAGCGTGCCAGATCATCCATTCCTTGCATTCTATTCTTCGATGAGCTCGATGCATTGGTTCCAAAACGAGACGATTCTCTTTCGGAGGCGAGTAGTAAAGTCGTTAACACTCTGCTCACAGAATTGGATGGTTTGAGCAATAGAGCGGGCATATATGTCGTAGCCGCCACAAATCGACCGGACATGATCGATCCTGCGATGCTGCGACCTGGTCGCCTCGGTACATCCGTGTTCGTCGATCTCCCCACCGCTGATGAAAGAGTCGAAATTCTTAAAGCGCTCTACAGGAAAGCACTACCATTCGCAAGCTCAGAAGAGATTGATGGGTTGGACAAAGTGGCTAGAGATGAGAGGTGTAATGGATATAGTGGAGCGGATTTGGGGAATCTGCATCAAGCAGCTGCAGTAGCGGCTTTGAAGAGGGAGATGAGTAGTATGAGTCAAGCTGGCGGTGAACAGATGGAGTTGAGAATCGGGAGCGAAGATTGGGAGGTTGCGTTAGGGAAGATCAAGGGGAGTGTAAAGGACGTTGGGAGGTATCGGAGGTTAAGGGATAGAGGAATGTAGAATGTAGGATGTCGTGTAGATGTATGTTCTAGCGCTCTGATATGGCATATGAACTTGTGATGAATAATATTAGACAGTTCGACTCATACCATACTGCTCTATGTTAATGAAGTACGTGGTTATAATACCGTGAGCTACTAAATCATATCCTCTCTAAGGCTATTGGGTATTTTAGTCCTAACGACCTACTGCTTTTGAAAACCAGATACCTTTGATATATGCCCGCAAATAAACAACCCCCATTTCACCACACGATCAACGACCTAGAATTCTTCGGAAGGGCTTATTCAGGTATGAAATGCATACATTGTATACCCTCCAAGCAATCCATCATTACATTCTTGCGGCGAGACCATCAGAATGCGCACACATAAGGTTACATACTGCACAAGATTCAATGATCAATAACCTAATTAATACGTGTATTTGATTTTACTGCACACATACCAATCAACACAAATTTATGAAATTTCATGAATATTATTTTATTCTATGATCTATTTGGGATACAATCGCTACAACTTCACGCTCATTTATTCTTGCGCGCGCAAAATAGTTCCAAGGCGGAGCGAAACAAGGCGAAGCAAGAGTAAGACATGATTTTTCTAACACGAGAAATCCTGTGGAATAATGGCTGAATGTGATGCTCGTAATCAAATAAAGAAAGTAAGCAAACGCTCTCTTCCCGCTCGCTTCTTACGAAAGAAGTAGGAAGGAAGGGAATCTAAGTTTTATTATGGTGGCGAGGAAGGCTGCATTGTTTTGTTTTGAAATTATGGCGGCTGCTGGGTTTTGGGGGTCTCGTGTTGGCGCGTTGTACGAAATGGGAGTTGGGGATGGATAGATTTAGATTTTGGGTGGATGGGATAGGAAGAAGGAAGAAGGAAGGCTGTGTTGTGGTGGGCGGAAGAGGGATTGTTGACGCTTGATTCTTGGGTGAGAAGGAGAAGAGGGTGGGCGTTTGGGTTGGTGTTTGGGTGTGGAGGGTTTTTTTGGCTTGTTTGGTGGGGCGGGATGGTGCAGCGGTTATGGGGGAGACTTGATTGAGAAGTACCTACCCAACCGAACCGTTTTACTTTTATCACTCCGTTTTATCTATTTCAGTAAAGGGTTTATTCGCGGTTAAATATCACAAATTGAAGGTTGATCGATTAGGTCATACGTGGGAATAGTTTTCAATTGTCCTATCAGCTAGATCTACAAGTATTGTAGAAACGCTAGAGCCTATCTATCCCAGGCTTCCCTCTCTTTCATCCTTTCATCCATCCACTCATCATCATGAAAACTCGTGCATGCATGCATTAATCAAATTAATCAATCAGCAGCCGTAAATCATAAAAAATCCAATTTAGCATCATTCCACATGATCAACTTCCCATTCATTCATCTCATCATGCATCCCAAGACACTTCTCATAATATCCTACACTTGCACTACTTGCACCACCTCCTCCATTCCTCCCCTTCATGTGGTAACCTATTCAATCCAAAAGATAGAATGAAACAGAGATCCATGAATCGTTGTCGTGAAAGCGTAAAGTATCATGGGTATACGTTTTGCTTGTGTGTGAATTGTCGTTGTTGTTTTTCTGGCAGAAAAAAATAATATATTATCGTAATTAAAAATGTACATGAAATCGTAAAAGTTTCGCAAAGATCGTCCAAAGTAACCAGTACTTGGCGTTCTAATGCGTGTTGTGTCGTAATGCTGCTGCGTGAAAATGAGGGGCCATACAAGTGTATGGCTGTTTCTCTCTCTATTAGGTGCATTTCCGTCATTAATGATCATCATTCGTCAAAATCCAGTCCGGCAAAGGATACTCGTCGTAAGTCATTCAATGTCTGACGACGATTCCGTTTCTGCGGGAAGAGCGTGCGTGCTCTTCTTCGTCTTCGGAGCTGCAGGAGTCGGAGCTGTATCCGCATCGGGTGCCGCCGCAGTCCAACTTGATTCTGTCGCCTCGTCGGGTAATCCCATATCGCTCACATGTGCAGTTTGATTGGCCAGGCGAAGAGTAATCGCTCATGCTTGAGGCGGAAGATGGAGAGGATGTTCCGCTGCTGGAGGAGAGAGACGAGCCTACAGATGAGAGAGGAGATGGCGAGAGTGGGTAGTCTTCCTCATAGTAGTCGTCCTCCAAGGCAGTTGCACCGAATCTGGTGGTGAGTTCTTCGACGGTTTGGGCACCAGAGAAGTCGGTGGTGAGGATGTGCTGGGTGGCATGTGGGGTCATTGGCTTGGGCGACTTGATTTGGGAGACGGAGAGCGGGCGACCTTTTGGAATGTCGACGCTGAGGGCGCTGGATTCGCGGCGCGATTCTCGGCGAGATGAGGAGTGGTGAGAAGAGTGAGAGCTGGAGTGCTTGGATGAAGATGAGCTGGATTTGCTGGAAGAGCTGGACTTGGATGATCGGGAAGACTTCTCGGATGGGACGTCAAGGATGTTTAGTACACGACCGGTAGTGGGCTCGGTAGTGGATGAGACAGCAGGGTCGTGGGATACATGGTAACCATCGATGATGTAGTAGTACCAGTATCTTTGACCAGGTACAAGAGTGGTGCCTTGAAATCTGAATGTACCTTTCCAGCTACCTGATTTGGAAGAAGTCTTGTCCTTGGCAAGGGGAAGTTGACCAGCGTAGTTGTCCCAGCTACCAAGCATGTGAACGGTCTTAACACCGGAAGATGTGCGGAGAGAGAAAGATAATTGAAGAGCAGACATTTTCGCTAACTTTTGAAATTGAAATTTTTCGATGTACTGAAATTGGCTGATTCGAGCAAGAAGAGACTAGTTTCGGAAGGTAATTCGAATTGATTGGATTAGTTGTTGTGGTAGGAGGTGGGGAAAAAATTAATAAGTTGACCGGCAACTTGATAGAATGATTAGAAAGTAAAGATTTAGTGATATTACAGAGCACAGCTCTTAAGGTACGGGGTATCAAAAAGAAGAAAGAAGGAGAAAAAAACGAAGAAAGGAGGAGGAAAGAAGAGAAACTAGCTCTTGAAGATGAATTGATTGCTTGCTGAAGAAAAAAAAGAAGACATTTGGAGAGGGGGCACAGCGTCTCTTTATGGGACAAGAGAAGGTGGCCGCCATTGAGGGGGATGAGCCCACCCTGGCACACAAATGTACTACGTATAGTAAGGCGTAGATTTTCAAGATATTGAACAGGGGGGTGCAAGTAGTGCAAGTGTAGG
>JWJB01000081.1:0-18347 GCA_000812895.1 Rutstroemia sydowiana | reverse complement strand
ATTAGTATATTCGACATTTTCAATTTTCAATTTGATTTTCAATTTTCGATGTGGGGGATTTGGGGAGAGTTAATTTGCAGACTAGGGTACTTCGTAATGGTGAGGGAAAGAAGATACGATCAACATACGATACGATATGATATACATTTGTATAGGAAGTATTGTATGGAATAAGGGGAATTACTATTGCTACAATACAACAAGGCATACGAGATTGAACGTGATGGAAGGGAATGCCGTTGGTAGGAATAGTATAGATACATCCATACAGTACTATACAGATGAATAAGAATACTATGAGATTACACAATGCGGGACATCTAGCGCGTGTGACGTATCAGCGTTACGATCTTATCTCTCGTGTACACAATTAGTAGCACTCCCACTGTTTCATGCCCACTCAGGTAATATATTGCATTCACTTGCTCCTCTATTACATTAATCTTCTTCCCAAATAAGAAATGATATAATTCGGCTATCTACACGGAGCGCACGGAAAGATTGGTGGAGATCATTTCGGGGGGACATTGCATTGCGGGGCTTGCGGGGTAATATTTTTATTTATATCGGTATCCCATGACACTGGTTTTTGGATAGGTCCATCCACATTTGTGAGTTGTGTATATGTATGACTCTTCAATACCAGTATATGACCGGTGTAACGATCTTGTCAGCCCGAATAACGTGAGTGTAAGCTTGTCATTTCCCCACCTTGGAAATATTATATCTTGTTGTCTCTTGCTGCTAATATCGAATTCTCATTCCTATCAATACAAATTACATTTTATAATTCTCAACGCCGCAGTTTTCTATAGTCTTCAATAATAATCCTTATTAATCCAGGCCAATTAGTTTAGTCACAACATATTTTCACCATAAGGTTCCACGACCGAAAATGGTGAATACAAAAACCATCCACGTACCTCATTTAGGAGGAATCGATGTCGGGTAAGTTGTATATATATATAAATACTCTTCATTCTCATTCATTACATTCTCGAAACACGAAATAAATACCAATATCTAACAAACCCAGATATCAAATGCCTCATGCATACGATTCCTCAAAAGCAACTCTCATCCTCGTAAATTCCTTCACTACATCATCTGAACTTTATCGTCAACAATTTGAAGATGTACAACTTTGTGGTGATATGAATCTTTTAGCTATCGAATTACTTGGACATGGAAAAACTAGAACGAAGTCGGAACATTTTACTTAGTGAGTTGAGTTGAGTCCAATTATCAATTTTCTCATTCCATTCATTCATTTCCTTTCCTGGATAATGAAAATTGATGAATCTTATTGAAACCATAACTCATAACTGTTAGTTGGGATACTGCAATAATGAATCTCCAAGTCATGGACGCACTATCTATCCCCCAAGCTTTCGTCCTAGGTACATCTCAAGGCGGTTGGATAACGGTCCGAATGGCACTTTTAAGCCCCTCTAAAATCCTAGGTATAATCCCCCTGGGCACATCAATGGATTACGAATCCTCCCGTACCCGATCTCTCGGTTGTTGGGACGGAATCACCGCCTGTACCGGCCCTATAAATACCTGGACATCATCCCTTCCAACCCCGCAATTCACGCCCGAACACTCATTCTGTGATTTTCTAATCGATATCGGATTCGGAAAGAATTGTTCACAGGAAATTAGGGAATTCTGGATACAGGAAATTAAGGAGAATTATAGAGGGGATGAAGGAAGGAAAAGAGTTAGAATGGCGGCGATTAATTTGAGAGAGAGGGATGGGTTGCATGGGAGATTAGGTGATGTAAAGTGTCCGGTTTTATGGTTACATGGAACTGAGGATGCGGTTTATACACTTGAGAATGCGAGGGAAGAAATCGAACTTTTTGTGAATGCTAAGTGGAAGGCGTTGAGAATTGTGGAGGGGGGTGTACATTTTTTGAGTGTGAGTCATGCTAGGGAGGTGGATGAGGCGGTGGGGAAGTTTGTTAGGAGGTGGGGATAGGAGGGGAATGTTGCAGTATTGCTAATGGGCGGCTTCCGTTCGGATAATGGTTCTGGGTCGATTACATGTATCTGCATACAGTTTCGGTTTATCAATATTCGTATAACCACTAATCGCGGCGGTATAACGATTTTCGCATTTATTATAACCAACTTTGGATTGGATTTAATTGGTTGACCTGCGGTTGAGATTTGGGCTACTGTAGATGACGTTTTATTGTGTTATTTTGAGAAAGGAAGTAATTGATTTCAAGAACTGTATAATCTCATTTACAAGTTGCTACTTTAGATTGGTTATATCTGATCTGGACAATATACACACGACTGTATATCCATCTAACCTGCAGAATTCCCCACCAAGATATCTCGCAAATTTTCACAAACTAACCATATATCCGATGTATTTTCACAAATCTTCGGAATTTGATACACACATAGATACAAAAATCATGCCTCTCGAAAACCAGATCTTCAAAACTCGGCAAAAATCTCATCAAACGAATCCAAAGCCACCTGATAACAATCATGACCATAAATCCTCTTCTGCACATCCTTATCCGCCCATTTATCCGGCACCGCCCCCTTCTTCGAATCCTTCAACGCAGCAAACTGTTTATCCCTTTCAGCCTTAGCCGCCCCATCCCCAAGATGAAGTGCACGACCCGACGCAGCCGCCAACTCCACCAACGTCTCCGCACGTTCTTTCCTAACCCTTTCATACACCCTCAACGATTTATTAATACTTTCCGCATCATTCCTCGGGCATTTTGAAAGCACGGCTGCTAGAACAGCCGCATCTTCAATAGCTTGAGCAGCTCCTTGCGCAAGATGTGGTAATGTCGGATGCGATGCATCGCCCACCAGCGCCACACTACCTCTCACCCAAGTAGGCAACGGACTATGAACTCTAAGTTTCCACTCACAAACTTCTCCATCCGGCACCATATTCAGCATTCTTTGAACCTTCGGACAGAAATCCGAAAAAATATCCAACATTGCTTTTTTATCCCCTTTCGTAGTATATGTAGCTGAAGGTGCCGCCGCGAAATTTGTATCCGGTTGAACTGTAGATAGATTATAGATCATTTTACTAGATACTGGATATGCGATTATATGTCTCTTTTCTCCGATCCAGCGTGTAACTTTATCACCTTCGATTAATTCGAGTAGTTCAGGATCATTTTGCATATCCTCTCTTTTTAACATGATTCGATAGGCAGCTTGATCTGTATCTTGAATTTTCGCGTCGTGACCGATTTCTTGGAGGATTTTAGAGCGAACTATACTTTTGATTCCATCGGATGCGAGGATTACGTCGGCTTGGATGGTGAATGATTCTCCTGTACGTGGCTTGACTTTGATGATTGGTTTGGGTCCAAATGATTCGACTTCTTCTGCTGCGGTGGAGAAATGGAATTTGATTCCTGATGAGGTTTTGCATGCTTCGTATAAGGATCCTGCGAGTGATGCTCTGTGTCCTACCATATGAGGATACCCATATGTATCTCGAATATACACCAGATCCACGTGTGCTAATTCTTTGTCGGAATCGCCCTCTATATCTGATTAGCAAGATATCATGTAGAATTAATTTGGATAGTGGGTATTCACGTCTTATACTAGTCTCTTTCAAATCCACAGCTTCCTTCTCGATTTTATCCCAACAACCAAGTCTATCCAAGATTCTAGCCATATTTGGCGCAAGCTGGATTCCTGCGCCTACAAATCCTAAATTCGATGCTGTTTCGTAGACTTCGATGTTTGTGAAGCCTTCTTTGGATAGTGATAATGCACATGCTAGGCCTCCCATACCTGGATTGATGATCAATATATTGTAGATTATCGAATATATGAATACCTACCTGCCCCTAAAATCACGATATGTGAATTTCTATCCATGATGTTGATGATGCGAAATAATCAAGTATGATGAGAATGTGGGATTGTGAGGTATTTAAATATGATTCACAATGTTATCGTGTTTTGAGGGATTTATATAACGGTCAGAAAGTACACCGTGCCTGCCACAAGTGTCTGTAGTTCAAGAGAAAATATAACCTCAATTCTAGAAACAACTACTTCTTAACCAACACAAGCCATTCCTCAAAACCTCAAAGAATCACCACCAACTATATAAACCCCCCTCAAATAATCTCGACGCGCGGTCCCCCACAAACTCCACACTCTGCAGTGGAAAAACTCATATCCACCATCCACGAAAGTCGTAATAAAAATCTTCAGGAAAAGAAACTCGGCAAATGATCCTAAGAAAAATTGCCAATTTAGGTTGGTGGCGTTTGTGGGGCAAGTTCGTCCGGGACCGAAAACCCAAACCCCGCATCTTGGTTTGGGTGTTTGATCATTTTGGTGGGTGTGTTGTGTTGCAATTCTGAAGATTTTAAAGTTGAAACATCAAATAACCACTGGTGAACTTTAAATATATCGAATCGACATTGATGATTTGCTTCGGCATTTACATTTGCGAATTTTTAAGTTGTTATAAGGTTGTTAATTGATTTGATTTTGGGAAATAATGTATTGATTTTAACTATTCCATACATACAAATTGTGTTATTCTCTATATATTATTGATTTATATCTCGATAACCTTTTCTCTTCACAACAACCAATTAATCAACTCTGCGACGCCAGTCATCATCGAAATGCAATCGTTATCAAGTCTCTACAAGTCCCAATCCCCCCCAGAGCCTCATTCGCAATCAACAATTTCTTTTCTCGACCAACATTCCGCATACAGGACTTCAAACAAATCATCAACCAGAGCTTCGTGCTGTCTTGTCTTCGCGGTTTGAGACATCAAATCACTACTTGGAAAAACGATACAGTGGAATGAATTATCATCATTTACGATCCGAAGACATACACTCAACTCACTACACGGAACTACAAGTTGGATTCGCTACCGCGTACAATTGGGCAGGGGCAGGAGAACAAGACCCTGAACATATAATCGTAATTTAGAATTCTGGAAGAGCTTCATCACCAAGACTAAAGATTCAGAAATATCCAGCTAGAATCCATGGAACCTAACACAATCCACCAACTTCCTCTCGAAAGATACCTCTTGAATGGAATATAATTGGCAGTACAGCGGAACACACATAGCGCATTCATTTTGGCGAGGGGTAAAGGCTTCACAACATCACCATGAATATGGTTGATTGTTAGAGATGTAGTTCTCTTTGAACTAGCCTTTTATTTATTCCCGTCTACTCTACTCTTTCAAGAGCCATGCTGATAGCAATGGGTCCTGTATTGTAGTATTGGATGGAGATTGGATTGTTCTAAGCTAGGCTACGGAAGTCGGAATATAACAGGCTCATATGGATGCCTCAGGCATACTTGCCAACACCATTTCCCCCTTCGGTGCTTTTGGTCTTGTCATGGTACCTCGACTTCCAACCTCCCAACACTGGTCTTTAAACTACTTCTGCACTCCGAAAAATCCACGCATCCCAAACTAGTACTATGTCCTTCGAGTCTCCGCATGTCCTACTTCCTCATTATATGCGTTTTCGTTCCACTTCATCCCCTCTTCCCTCCGTCTCCCCTCCATGTTCCCTCTTCAGCTGATTGCCCGCCGTTTCCTAATCGCCTTAAAAATAACCCTGTAATTCCCGAAAACTTAATAGAGTTGGTGAAAAAAAAGATACTAATAAACTCCCCAATTTCAAAATAATTCCCTGTTTCCATCCTCCATTCCCGTTTCTCGTGTGTAGCCTCTTCTATGCGCTTCTTGAAGACGGTCCTTCTCCATTGTCTCGCTCGTCTATCTCTGAGTCTTCGTTATTTTCTTCTTCATCCTCCTTCGCCCTTTTCTCCGAGTCTTTTGCTTCACTTTTCCTCCACGCTTTGTAATTTCCCTCCAAGCTTTCGATCGCAGCCCAGTGGTCGTCCCCTGCATCATCTAGTCCAGCCTCGATGATCTCCCGCAAGAATGAATCGATCATGTTTGCTAGCTTGCCTTCCGATGCCTTGAGTGTCTTTATGTCTCTTCTCGACTTCTCTTGATGGATCTGCAAGTCCTTTGCATTCTTCGCTCTCTCCTTGTGCATTGCTTCCTGTTGCTTCTCCAATATCTTCCTTTCCTCCCTTACCCTATGGAATTTCCCATCGTTTTTCTCAATAGGATTGTCTGCGATAGCTTGGGATAGCAGTTCTCTTCTCGATAAGCTGGTAAGTAACCTTTCTTCGCCAGAAGTCTTGTGTGATACAAATTTGCCTCCTGTGCCATGCTGCTCCTTATACTTCTTCAAGATTCCTTGTCTCAGAACTCCCTTGGAGTTGAAGATATCGGGGTGCTTCCGGTAAAGCTCCTTTCCTGGGGTTTTGTCAAGTAAGCCTCTGACCTGTTCTAGAGGTAACAACGGTGGTGCTTTCCCCTCAACCTCCACTGCTAAGTGCTTATACTCGTCGTAAATGCGCCCTCTAAAATCAAATGCATAGCCGGCCCTTACGAAACGCATGCCTGGTTCCCCTTTTATCACTGCGACCATCTGATCGTTTGATAGCATCAGTGATTTTGGGATAACTGCCCAGTGCGCCCTTAACGCCCGCCTGGCTACTGGTTCGCGTGGTCCGTCATCCTCGGCGTTGCTCTTGATCCCTTTTCTCTTCGCATTTTTCTTTCTCTCTCTCTCTTTCTTCTCGATCAAGTATTCTGCAGATAACCCCTCCAATTTCTCCTTCCACTCTGTTTCCTTTCTCAACTCGCCGTCATCCTTCTCCACCTCTGCTCTCTCCTTTCCTTTTCCTTTCGATCTAACAACTTTTGGTATGTTCACTACTCGGTCGATTGTTTTTGGTTTTCCTTCCTTTCTCGGTTTCTCCCGCTTATCGACCTCTTTGCCTTTCGTCGCTGTCTCTTCCGAAATGAAAAGCACCCCCACATCTTTTGTCGTCTTCGCCTTTTCCAAACTACACTCCTCCAACTTGTGCTTCTCCAAACACAACCAGCATTTGTGCTTCTGGAACATCTCGTCGTAGCCTTCCCCAATCAACTTCTCCCTTCTCCACTGCTCAATCTTCGCAAATCCTTTTATGACTCCTGACTCCTTCTCCCACCACGTCGCCAGCACATCCTTTTTTCTTTCTTCTGCCAAACCTCCTCCTAAATAGTGAAAGAGTTCTGCGCATCGGAGGGCGATCAAACTGAAACCTTCTCCTAAACCTTCTGCCGCCCGCTCTCCACTCATCACACACTCTCTCTGAACTGCGGCTCTCGTGTTGTCGAAATACTTTCTTTCCGGTTCTTCTGCTTTCTCCAACGCTCGCATGATTTCACTACCTTCCCCATCAACCCAATAGATTCTCAAACTCTCGATTCCACATAGCTTCGCCACCAGTTGCTTCTTCACCCTTTCTTGTGCCGTATATCGGAGAGGCGTTCCAATGTAGTATTGTTCTGCTTGTGGTCTGTTTAATCTTGTTTCCTTTACTGTGTATCCATCCCATGCATGAGTCTGTTTCTGGTTCTTTCTTGCGCCGTCATCGAACCTCGCGCCTTTTGGGTTGAATTCTGCTTCTTCGGTGACCCATGGCATGAGCGACCAGATGTGCTGACTTGACCATTTTGTGTCCATTGGTAGAGCCGGAGTACTGATGGGATCTCGGTGATCGCCTCCCATTCTCGAAATGCCTTCGCCATTATTTCTTCTCGTACTATCTGGAATACTCGAGATGCCCAACAGTTTGTCGAACTCGGCTAGCTCGGCCTCACTCTTCCTCTGTTCCTTTGCTAGCTTCTCAATATCTCGCCATCCTTCTTCCGTCGTCATCCCTTCCAAATCGGTTGATTGTGTGTCATCCTCCTCAAGATCGCTTTGTTGGGATTCCTGAATGCCTTCCATTTCCTGAGCGCCTTCTTTAGTCCAGATCGTCAATATGTTTCGCAGAACTCTTGATTGAGAATTCCTATCGCGAGTTATTCGTTCCTTTTTTCGACCGATCTGCCTTCGAATGTTTCGTCTTTTGATGTGGTGGCGTCTGATTTTCTGATTTCAGCTCTGCCAACTGATAAAAATAAAGACTTTGCTGTTTGTATATTGCTGCCGTCTTATCAAAATAAAAATAATCTTCTTTCGCGAAATGAATAATCGTCTCGTAGAGATCTGAAAAAATAATTAATATGCCATTCCAGGTTGTTTGTTGTTGTAGAAAGTAGGAAAAACCGCCGCGAAGGTGGTGTTCAGGTGACCTTGTTATTTCGTTTTGGTCGAACTGGTAGTGAATATGTTGTCTTTCAAAGGTGAAAAATCCTTCTTGCCCCACTTTTCCTCGATCCTCTGCCTTCCGTCAACCGATCGCTCTCTCCACTAATGTCTTCCTTTCCTTTGCGGGTGATCCCCCTACTCCCTCCTAGTCATCGAACCTGCGGGGGATACTCCCTCGGATGGCGTTCCTCCAGCTCCCAATCATATTTCCCCTCGTAATCATGATACCCTGTGGTAGTGAATGCTCTAACCTGACCCCACTTCTTGCCTCCTCCCTCGGACGGCAATCACTGATAATCTAATCTAATGCCCTATCTATATTACCTCTCCTGTCCTCACCGACACGAAAGTCCCCCTGCGTCCCCTTTCCTCTTCCTATTCTAAATCCAGCGCTTTCAGGATTTCTAATCCCTCCTTCGCCATATCCATCAAACTCCTATCCTCTAACGCTACTCTCCTCTCTCTCCAGTATTCCTCTCTATCTTCGTCCACTTCTCTTCCATCATCGTCATCATCTGCTGCCACATACCTGGCCAAATTATCACAATCCTCATCCGGCTCGTGTTTTGGAAGCGGCCCATCCTCATCCTCTTCCCCTTCAACCTCTCCTAATCTCTTCTTTTCTTCTTTCCTCCACTTCGTCCATGCCTTTACTTCCTCTTTCAGGTTCCTGTTTCCCTCCGCAACTGATTCCCATGATTGACTCCTCTCGTTATTTTTCTCTCTTTTCACGAACTTTTTCAGGTGATTCATGTGATATCTGCCGATTTCCCTTCCTGTCTTCAAGTCTGCTATCCATGCCGATTGTCCGTTTGTGCCCACTTTCTTTAGCAAATAAGGCCCATCCCACCTTGCTTCCAGTTTGTGAGATTTTTGGTTGTCTTGAGACAGTCTCCGTAATAACACCAAATCATCCTTCTCTGGTGCTTCGAATCTTTGGTCTGCCGTCTTGGTTGCAGTCTTCTTCTGGTCTCGTAGTCGAAGCTCATTTGCCATATCCCTCATCTCATCTAACTTAGCCAGTCTGTGCAAGTACGCGTCTGCGCTTGACACTTCCGGGCCCATCGATGGTAGAGCATCTTCGATGTTGCCGTCCATCGCCGAATCCCCCAGAACCTCGCGTCTGATCACATCGTCTATGGAGAGGTCTGCGATCTGGTATCTGGGGTTGTATCCTAATAGGAGTTCCGCCGGTGTGAATCCATGCACCCTAATCAAACGTGTATTTGCGGCGTTTACTACAGCTGGCAAATACTCATCCCACTGGAACAGGTTCGTTGATGACCCTTGGATGTACCCGCGAAGCCCTCCTAGGACAATCTTTACGAAGGCCTCTGCCAATCCCACCGATCTTGGTGATGATATTGGTGCTAGTATTTGTCTGCATCCGTGGCGCTTTAGAGTGTTTGAGAAAATTCCGTTAACGAAATGAGATCCATTGTCGTGATAGTAACAACTTCCCCATCCGAAATAATACACTATATGCTGGTACATGAACCTCATAACATTCGCAGCCCTTGCCTTTCTTACTGCCTTTGCCCATAGAAAACGAGTGTGGTAATCAACCGACAAAATAATGTACTTCGCGCCAGATCTTGCGGTAGGTGAGATAGGTCCGATAAAGTCCAGTCCTAAGCAGTCGAGTGGTTGCATGTGTAGAATCGGTAACAGTCCTTTCCCTGGCTTCAGAGGTCCTAGAAACTGGCAACTTGGGCACTTGTAACAATATTCTATTACATCTGCATACCTTGTAGGCCAATAGAATTTCCGCAGACATTTCCTATACGCTATCTCGCCCGAGTAATGTCCGTGGACATCATGGATTTGTAACAACACTATGGGGACCTGGTCCTTGTGTAAGCAGATGGCATGTCTTCCATCTCTTTCACGGAATGCTAGGACGGGTTTCTCGTTTTCCACTAGAACCAATCTGGCTGCCTGTCGTCGGACCTTCTTCTTCGACGACTCTGATAATATCCCGTTATCCCGAATTTCTCCTGTAACCATGAATCTCACAGCCTCCCCGTACCAAGGATCTTCGATCCATTGGCTCCATCTTTTCTCATCTTGTGCCAGTGCATCTTTCAGCCTATCCGCTTGAGTCGGTCCCTCTCGTTCTCCACTATGAACGCCTACCGTCGTCGTATAGCTGTGAAGTCCTGAAGTGTACCCGGGCTTGGTCATGGGGCTTGTTTCCCATTTCTTTCCTTGATTGCCTTCCGACGAATTCCTTTGCCCCAAATAATCTTTCAACCAACCAAATACGCCCCTGTGGTCAACAAGGCCCTGAGCTTCTCGATCGCCTTCCGTGCCCGAATTCCCGGTCTTTCTCTTCGTTTTGTTTCCTTTCACTGACTCGACCGTCATCGCCAGTAAATGGACCTCTTCTTTCTCTTCTGGGATCACGTAAGATGGATCTCCGCGAATCCTTGACAAACCGTCTGCTATCGCTAAAGTCTTTCCTGGCACATGGTGTACCTTGTAGTCGTACTCCGAGAGTCGAATCTGCCACCTTGATATTCTACCTTTCGTTTCGTCGCCTCTCAACACCGTTTGTAAAGCAGAGTGATCCGTATACAACATGGTTTGATGTCGTACACCCTTTATCAAGTATCGACATTCATCTAGGCACATCAGCACCGCCAGTGCCTCTCTCTCCGTAGTGTGATATCTTTGTTGAGCCGTGTTGAATTGGAAACTCAAGTACATGATTGGCCTCTCCTTCTCCATCGTGCTTGGGCTTGCGCGAGTGTCCACTGGGGCGTCATCTAACTGGAATAGGTAGCCCCCAGCTCCGGTTTCGGAAGCGTCTGTTGACAGGTGGTACTGAGCCTCTGGATCGCCTGCCATGTTCGAACTGCCAGCGATTGCTTTCCTAACTTCATCGAACGCTTTCTGCTGTCTTGGTGTCCATTCGAATCCTACGACTCTCCTCTTTCTCGACTTTGACGCTTTCGGGCCTATTTCCTCATACTGAATCGCTTCTCTCATTATTGACGTCCTATCAGCTCTGCCAGGGATGAATGCCTTTAGGAACGGCAGCATGTAGAGGAATCTTTCTAGGTCCTCCGACGATGTAGGGGTCGGGAAATCTCTCAACATTGCTATCTTGTCTGCTGATGGTTTAACTCCGCCTCCAGCCCTTCGTGTATGTCCAAGCATCTTCACTTCCTCGACGAAAAACTTTGACTTGTCTGGGTTTAGAGTAAGCTTTGCCCACTTCAGCCTTGGGAAGTAGTGATTGTGTAAGAAATCCACTAGTTCCTCGAAATTTTCCCCTCCACCGACGTCATCATCCATGAAAAAATCCATCATGCATGTAGGAGAGGCCTCATTTAACGGAGGCTCCGAGTTTGGTCCGGGTATGTAACCTGTTACGACATCTTTCAATCTGCAGTAAGTTCCGACGCATCCTGTTAATCCCTGGCCCATCCGTTTGTACATGAATTGGCCATAATAGCAGGAGAATGCGGTCTTGTACTGGTCAGGGCCATACAAGGGTACTGCCCAATATGCATTCGACGCGTCCGCTGACCATAGGTATTTGAGATTTCTTTTACCTAGGTTCTGTAATATCGGTTCAATTCTCCTTATTGGATAATTTGCCTTTATTGTGATGTCGTTGACTGGTACGTAATTGTGAACCATGCGCAAGTTTCCGTTTGGTTTCTTCGGCCACATAGTTCTCGAATTCCAAGGCGAAATACATGATCCAATAATGCCCGCTTCCGTGATGTCTGGAATGTTTCTCTTTGACCAAGCTACTTCTTCTGGTGTGTAAAGATTCGGTCTCGCAAATTTGGGTGTAATTCCTGCGTAAGTAGGAATCCTGTGAATTATCAGGTCCGTACAAGGCATCTTGCGAATATCCGTGACAAATAACTCCCGCCATATAAACAACAGGCCTTGTACGATTCTTCTTTGATCTGCCGTTGTGATCATATCACCTATCATGGAATTAATTGTTTTCTCGTACTTTTTCCATTCATCACTTTTTAAAAAGGATTCATGCAATGAGGATGGTGAAGTGGTTTTTCGAAAATCTGCGGGTCTCTTTTCGGTGGGGAAACCGGCACATGACTCCCCGAACGCTAGTTCCTCCAGATGACGTGGGGGTATGGATGTCGATTCTCCCTCGGTCGGCGTTCTTTCTTTCGGATTGCAGATCTCGATTGGCGGTCCTATCCCGGGAGGCAATCGAGCGTTCCCTCTTATCGTTCTGGTTGTGGCTGCGCTCACTCGTATTGGTCGGAAGATTCCCTTCTCACTCTCGCACAAGGTTAATTTTGTCTCATTCACTTCATTTGTTACTTTAGTTAATTTCCTCTCTACATCTCGCCCTGCCCCTCCGCTGCTATTCGTCTCGGCTCCCTCTCTATCTCTGGGTAATAGTCCCGTCGATCTAGAGGATTCCGCATTTCTGTCTGTCCGGAGCGGTCTTCCCTTGGAAGGCGTTCGTCCGTTCGAAACTAAATTTCTATTAATATTCTGCCCGGCATTCTCTCCTAACTCGCTGTCAAATCTCTCCTCTCTGACCTCCGCCATTAGTTCATACAGTCGCAAACGCTTATACAACCTCTTCAAGCTCCTCTTATCTTCCGGCAAAACGCTCGCAAAAAACACCTCGCTCAACCTTTCCCGCATCTCACTACTCCCTTTCTTCCCTTTCGTCTCCCACTTTCCTACCTCGACGTGGCTATCTCCTCTCTCCTGGCCACGTTCCTCCTCACTTGTAGAGACCAGGTCCTCTACAAGCGGAGAGCTTTTAAAGCCGACCCTGACTTCAAATCGTCTTTATCTTCCTCATCCTCTTCGCAGCTCTCGTAAATCGAAAGACCGTCCAGATCTCCTGCTTCCTCTAACTCTTGTCTTCTGCACTCTTCCTCAATCTCCTCTAGCAACCTCTCTGCTTGCTCGTGATACGAGACTTCAAGCGTATCGAAAAGCTGTCTATGCTCTTCTCTCAACCTATCCTCCTTCGTTGGATTGGCAATGATTTGAGGTGGTTCCATTGGGCTCATCGGTGTGGTCGTCTCCAATTCTTGCCATCCGTCACCATCTTTTCGCGCGAAGAGGTATCTATCATTCTGGTAGTCACCCCATAGAGCGACCGACTTCATCCATTGTCTGCCTAACAGGATAGAGAATGTTGTGTCCCCAGGTACCACATAGAAATCCATGACTCTGTCCACATCACCAACTCGAATGTTGAAGCGGCAGTATCCTTCCAATGGGCACACCGATCCATCTGCTGTCTTCATCGCAAGGGAGTTGTCTGGCTTTACCTCGAATCCTAACTTCGTTGGTAGCCAGTCTGAAATCAGGTTTATGCATGAACCTCCGTCGACGAGCACTTTCACTAGGTCCACACAGTCCTTCTTCCCAATGCGCCTGCGTACCGTCGCCTTTGTGTAAAAATTGTACGCTTGGCGAACTTCTGATGGCTCATTCTCCTCTTGTGGCCAGTTAGACGATGATGATTCTGCAACCTCGATCGCGCGTTCGTTTCTCATACTCTCGAATGGTAATAATCTTTGCTGTGGTTTTGTTTTCGCACTCAAATCTGCCGATACTACTGGCTTTATCAAATTTGCTTCTGCCATTTTCGGGGTGTCCGGTTTCTGCACCTCTCTCATCCTCAACATTTTCGCTACACGGAGTCGATGCTGAGGGTTGCTGTTCAACCATTCCATCAATGGGACTTCAATTTTCAAGGCTCGAATCTCGTCTTCAACGACGAAAGCAGCCCTGCCATTCAATCCTGCTATTTCTTTCTCTGGTTTGGTGGCCTTCGCTTTTGTCTTGGTACTCTTCAATGGTGGCGTTGTCTTCGGAGAATAATTTTTCTTTGCCGACTTGACACCCTCATCTTCGCATGTTGGGTCCATGAATGTGACTGGTCCCTTAGGTGGCACCACTCCTCTTTGATCGTCAAGAACTTCTCGTGACGTCATCGGGGCTTTTCCTTTTGGGTCGTTTGTTGATGATCCGGCTTGACCAAACGCCTCCTCTGCCTTACGCTTATCGCCTATCGCGTCAACGTCCTTGAGTTTTGTCACATTAAATGCCTCCTTGTATTGTTCCATCGTGTTCTTTTTCCCAATATCATCCACTCTAAGTGTTCCCGCAAAGTTTGCCCCTGTGCTCGCCGCTGCACTCTTATCGGCCTCTGTCCACCCATCTATGATAGCCCTTCCGGAACCTTGGCCCGATCCTCCTCCTGTACCTCCAACTCCCGAAACTGCATTAGCCATCGCCATTCTTCTCGCATCCCTTCTCGCATATTCAGCCTTTCTGAGTGCGTCTTGCTCCGCCCATGGCAGTGGTTCGTTTTCACATTCTTGAGATATGTGCCCGTGTTCTCCGCACGCGAAGCAGTTACAATTTGACGTGTCCCAAGTTGCTTTCCTGGCTATTCTTCTACCGCCTGCCGTGGCAGAACCACCACCTTGTGCCTGTCCTGTTGTGACTGCCGCCGTCGTTGTGATCTTCTGCTGTGATGCTCCCCCACCTCGAGCTGGAAGCAAGTTTGGATTCTTGTTAAACATCTTTAAGATCTGACACAACGCCGTTGCCTGTTCTTCTGCTCTCTTTGTGTCCTGTCGCTGTGCCTCTGTTTGAGCTTTCAACATTCTCGCGAAAATAGCCTCTTGTGGTTTCAACGACTCAAACTCCAGGTCTTCCTTTTCCTTTTCCGCATCTTTTCCCCCTTTCCCATCTACACATCTCTTGATAATACGGATCAGATGCTCAAGCGTCCAGCTTTCGTCCATTTGAGAATGGACAACCGTCTTCACGACTTCATCCTTCAATCCTTTAATAACACATCGACGCAACGTCCCTTCTGAGCCTTTGTCGATCCAACGTTGTATCTTTCTTGCCTCCTCCAAATAATCTTTCAAACTCTTATCTTTCTGCTCAAGCTGCAGCATTGCTGTGATCGCTGCGTCTTTCTTGTCTGTTTGCTCTTCTTTGGGGAATCTCTCTAGCAGGGAAGCTTTCAAGAGGGTCCAGTTCGCTTTTGTCGCCTCGCTCAAATCATTAACATGCTTTCTTGCATCTCCTTTGCAGTTACTTAGGCACATAAGTAACCGTCCTTCCTCGCGATCCTCTGGCGTAGAGTCCGTTGCGAAGTCTACTCTCGCCTTAAACTCCACGATCCTGATAAAGTCGCCCACATCGTCCTCCGTTCTCCCCCAGAACTCATCTATCTTTATGGCTGACATCTCTCTTAGAATGCTTCGGCTCTTTACCACGGCAGGCGTTCCTCTCACTCCTGAGACGTTTGCTTGCAATTCTCCTGGTGGACTTGTTTCTGCCGGCGAGATCTCTCCGACTGAACTCAGTTGACTTGGGAACTTTGGATCTGAAGGCAGTCTTGGTGTCAGGGTTGGACCTGCTGCTTCAAATTGGTCTGACGAAGGGGTGAACTGTGTCTCCTCTGGGCTATCCAAGAGATCACGTAAAGCGTTCTCACTTGTCGTCTTCCACGAGTCTATATTCCTCGAGGTACTACCGTGGGTTGTTGATAGCCTTGCGAATTGGTTTGAGAGTTCTTCTTCTTCGCTTGGCCAGTTATCCTCTTGCTTACTTCTGCCCGTACTAACAAATAAGGGTTCTGGAATCTGGTTTGACTCTGTCTGGTTCAAGTCTGTGAAGCCTCCAAACGTCGACAAGCCGTCGTCTGATGGCCAACCTGGGCTAGATGCAGTGAAGTCGTTCCTTGAGGTTTGATCCAACTGCACTCGAGGTGGAGTACTAAACTCTTCGTCACCCGCCACTTTGTTGAATTACCTAATCTCCAAACCAGATAAGAGGTCCTCTCAGGTTGTACACTGAAAAATTTAAGCTTGGTCGATAACGAGGTTTGTAATAACGTGTGCTGTGAACCGTAGCTTGGAAATCGTGCTTGAATGTGAATGTGTTTTCTTCTTCCGAAATCAAGAAATCGATGGTTTATAAGAGGTTTCCTCCAGTCCTAAGTGCCTTCCCCTCTTTGTTGTAAACAAACCCTTAAGGTTTCTATGATAATTTGGCAGGGTCGATAAGGGATCCGTATGGTCGCACCTGCGTTCAATTTTACCCTAAGTCCTGTCTCAAATCGAGCGTATGTGTGTCTTTGTATGATTGTGTTCGAGAAGCGGAACGCGATTCGATGGGAATCAATCCTCCTAATAATAATCTCCTTCTGTAATCGTGATTGTAGGGGTCGTGGCGTTTCGTTTGTGTCGTAATTGTAGAAAAATCGTGGCAAATCGGTCGTTTTCTTGTTGTGCCCTTGCTTTTCGGTCTTGGGCAAGTTGTGTCTTCGTGTCTGTTTCGTGAAACTGTTCTTTCTCTTTGGATAGTATATCTTCAGATCGTCTGCTGCTTTCTATACACAATCCCTGCGTGTGGTCACCAGATGATAGCAATGGGTCCTGTATTGTAGTATTGGATGGAGATTGGATTGTTCTAAGCTAGGCTACGGAAGTCGGAATATAACAGGCTCATATGGATGCCTCAGGCATACTTGCCAACAATGCCAACGCATGAGCTAGTATGCTAATGATATAAATAGCTTTATCATAGGTTGTGTTATAATTTTCAACTTCAGATGAAGACTTCAAAAAAAGAGTGCTATTCTAACAACAAACTATGCGACTTGGAATAAATAGTATTTCTTCTTTCTTTCTCTTAATCCCAGGATGGATTTCATCTAACTTCGAGATTGCTTCTTCTACTATTTCATTAAATACTACACCAACTGATGGCGCAGATCGAGCTACATTCCACCGTGATCAAGAATATTTCAAAAGGGTATAATACATCCAACGCCATCCATTCCATCCAATATAATATAGCCCTCTAGCTTATCATCAATAATGACGATTTGAAGGGAAATTTCCGCCGTATTCATTGTTTACGGAAAACTGCATCGTGCTCCTGTTTCCGGTGACAGGAAGTAGGTACCCCATTCATCGGGGAACTTGGTCCCCAAGAACTTGACTCCTTTCTTCTTCCTTCTTCCTTTCTTCTTTTCTTCCTCTCCATTCCCCATTCCTCCTTCTTCGCCCCGCCCTTTTTTTCCCGTCTTGTATATCGAGATATCAATCATTCCGGTACATCCGGATCCCGCGCACAACACATATCGTATCGTATATACCGGCACTCCGCTCCACGCGATTCGAAAAGACACCGAAGTTATCCAATCGACGACGCCATATCAATTCTTCCTCTCCTCCATATGCCATATCCCTTCGAGACTCCTTATCTCATTCATTATATCCCCATAGTAGATAGTATCTCCAATAGCAACGACATGAGAAGTATAGCGTATGCAAATCCATCCATATCAAACCCATCTATCCTCAAACCCCATATCCCAATATTTCCCTCAATAAATCCTCAACTCCCAATCCCCCCTCATCTCAACCTTAAACCTCCCCTCCTTCTCACATATCTAATCGAAGCGACAAAAGCAAAGAAACCCAGACAAGCTCCCAAACAAAACATTAATACGTATTGAATGACTGTGCTTTTTTCGCTTGAGAATGAGATTGCCATGTTTTTTCCGTACGCTTTGTATGTATTTGCGATTTCTGTCGAGGATTGTGTTGTGTTTGCGACTTGAGGTGTGGTGTGGATATTCTCCGCTCGTGGAAATAGATAGGATATGGTTATGAATGATTGATATTGATTTCCGCGCGAGCCTTGCGTATGTATATGCGTTCTTATATCGCTATCGCTATCGTAATATGCGCCGCAAAATCAATGCAAGTAAGTAAATAAATGAGTGAATAAATCAAATCATAAATAGCTTCACAATCCAGATTTCGTAGCCTAGTCTATCCTATTAATCCGTCCGTCGTTCGTCTTATCGGCGGGTCCACCAGTCCAGTACCTGAAATTGACGTAGATATAGCAAGGGTATCCGTCCTTCCGTCCGTATCTGTGTATTTCGTAGTATCACTATCACTATCAATATAACCAGAAAATCGAGATAGCATATTATATTAATATATCCATCTTGCGCGCGACGATATGATGTATACAAAAAACCGAATGAATAGGATTGTAATAAATTTGATGTGATGAGATGTTGTAGAAGTCTCGAAGGGATATGGCATATGGAGGAGAGGAAGAATTGAT
>JWJB01000079.1:0-24718 GCA_000812895.1 Rutstroemia sydowiana | reverse complement strand
GGGGGTGGGAGAGGATGGTTATGATGGGGGAGATTAGGTTAGAAATAGAATAGAATATGATATGTTATGATATGTTGATTGCTTGAGAGGGACGCGTGTTGTGGGAATGAAGTTCTTGATGGGAAGGTAACATGATGGATATGTAGATGTTAGGGTATAGAGAGATGAATGTTGAATGGGAAGGGATAGATAGACATGTACCGAGAGATACATCGGTTAAAGGAAGGGGTTGGGATAGCATGGGATGGGATAGAGAGGAAGGAAGGGAAGGATAGATAGACGAGGGCGAGGGAGACTTCGGTTGAAGGAAGGGATGGGATGGAATAGGAAGGGAAGGAAGGGATGGGATGGAATAGAAATGAAAAGAAGGAAGGGCTTGATATGAGAGGATCATGTTGTGGAACGATGTGGCATGATGAGATATAATGTGATGTAATGTGATGTGATACAATATGGTATACTGTATCAGGAGGAAAGCATAGTACTTTTTTTTTTTTGCGAAGGAATGAACGAACCAATGATACCCAATTCGATTTCAACATCGAGGACAGCAATATCAAAGGCAGCAACATAAATGGCAGCAACACCAAAGGCTAACAACGTCGACGCCATCGACATCAAGAACAGCAACACCGAAGATCAACAATATCAACGGCAGCAGCACTGAAGATCAAGCATCCAAGCCAACCCAAACCAAGAAAAACCCAATATTCAAAACGAGCGACAGCTACCTAGATACCAATACATTAGGCTTTCTAAACGGCGACAAGCAACAAAAAGCAAAAAACAAACTCCAAACCTCCAAACCAAACGCCAGCAAACCCAAACAAATATTTTTTTCCTTTTTCCATTTTCATACCTCAAGATATCGTTCCCGCCGATATGAAAACGCAAAGCCCAAGTCCCAAAACAAAAATGCGATACCGCTAACTCCAAAACAAATAACGCCTGTGAACCCAAAGAAATTTTTTATCTTTTTCGACAAACTCCTGACCGATGACTCCAAGGAACCAACTCCAGCAAGATGCGATGCCGACAACTCCAAACAAAACGCCAGCCTAAATGCTTATGTCGACATTCTCGAGTTCCATGACCCTATCCCCTTCCCCAAACACAAACCAGATAACCAAAGACCAAATGAAAAGCGATGCCAAAAACTCGAAGAAGAATGATTCATCTTACCTTTCTGAGGGGTAGATATCCTTGCCGGCGTAGCGTCTGAGTTCTGACATCGACTGCGTTTTGTGATACAGCATATGGTTTATCTTTCAACCTTATAATCACCAACCCCTTGTAAATCCTTTCATTTGTAATATATCCATCATTATCATCGCGCGGCCAACGACCAAGTTCTTCAAAATACCGTCTGTTCTCTGTATTTACGTCTTTGACAATCGCAGTAAGAGCCTCATCACTGATGAAGTTTATATTCCGCGGTTGCATTTCCAACCAGTCTTTGCCCTGTCCCCATCGTGGACCCCGTCCTTTCCGGGGTCCACGTCTGAAGCGTTCAGCAACGGGTAAATCATCTTTGAAAAGGTGCTGTAAACGTTGAACAAGGTGAATGAAGGCGACGTAATGGACTTCTGTCCATTCGTCGTACAAATATTCGAAGGCGTGATTGAATGCTCCTTTGAAATCTTTTGGTTGCCAATGTGATGGGATTTGCCAATAAGAGATGGGAGGTGTATTGAGGGAATTCAATTGACCTGGTGTTCCGACTGCAACGGAGGTTTGATAGAAAGGTTTAGACCTTGGTGGAAGAGACCCGCTTCGTGGACCTGCGGGATTATGATTACGAGGACGAGGCTTGGGAAGTGTTGTAGGTATTGCTACCGGACGACGAAACGTTGATTGTCTTTGATGGAGAGCTTGAGGCTGACGTTCTCCCCTTCTACGTTTTACATCAGATAGATACCAACCTTCTCCACGAGATTGTGAGTCGGATCCTGAGCTGGATCGTGAGTTAGATCGTGAGCTATCAGTTGGAAGCTTACCGAAAGTAGGAGGTGGAAGTGAAGTTGGTCGAACGTCGTTGCGATAATCATGTTCGTAATTTTCTGATGATACTGAAGAGGGCATTGTGATGATTGTGATGAGGTAGCGATACCAAAAGAAGATGTGCGAAACCGAATAAAGAAATGAGTAAGAAGCTGACTGTGTACGAAATGATTTGTTTTGTAACGAAATTCCCTACTTACTTATAGGTACTTGCATGTTGGTGCGCAGTTCATGTTGGGTGGCTTGGTTCAAGAAAGTGGAGTGAAAGAAGTTCGAAGAAAGTTCGAAGGAATAGAAGGAATTGAAAGGATTGAAAAGATGTTGACTTCAGGAACTGAGAAAGTGGTTGAGTGTTGGTTGATTGATGATCTGGGTGCGATTTCGTGTGATTCTGTGGTAGTGTCCCTGAGGCGATACCGTCGTTGTGTTGGAAGTATGTGTAAATAGCGGCATAAGCTGGGAGTTTGGATGGACGATGATCATGCATAGGCGTTGTGGTTGTGGCAGGTAGATGATTGCTGATTCTAGATATTGATGATCAAATATTGGTTCTGAGAGGTCTGATTTGGTGATATGAGGGAAGAAGATTGACGACGAGCAGGAGGATAACCAGGAAGAATGATGGGAAGGAGTTCAAAACCAGCAGAACTAGGGAAGGAGTGATATGACGAAAAAGAGGACGAGGAGTAGGAGAAGGAAAATGATGACCAGATCCAGAACCAGATCCAGGACCAGAATGTATGGGGTAGTGATATAATAATGGAAGATGTGTGAAAACGAGTGAGGAAGTGAGTGAAAAGTTGATTGTGTATGAAATGACGGTAAAGTGATGCCAAAACCCAAAGAAGAAGAATGATTCATCTTACCGCTGCTTTTCGTTGCAGTTCTCGAGTATCGATATCGTTTCGTTTCATCGCAACCTTTCTATCTACGGACCTTATAAAGCTTACCCCACCTAGGAATCTTTCGAATATGATTTTCCCGTCAAAGAAGGTCTTCCCGCTAGGAAATATTTTTGTGCGAGGATCAGGCTCCGGCCAAAGACCACGCTCTCGAAAAAACCGATAGGTTTCTCCATTTACAATGTTGATAATCTCATTAAGAACACTATCACCGATTTCTACAAGACCGACAGAATGTACTTCCCACCACCAAGTCGACCCGTCTAATCGCCGATGTTTCGGTCTGAAGCGGTATTTAATAGTCATGTCTGGTGTAGGTAAGAAGTAGGGTTGTAGACGATAAATAAGGTGAATAAGGGCGACGTAATGGACCATAGACCATCTTTCATATAGATCTGCAAAGATGCCACCAAATGCATTTCTGAAATGTCCGGGTTCGTTCCAGTTTGATGGTATTGACCAAGCCGACTTTAAGCATTGTACGGGAGGTGCATTGGGGTAATTCGATGGCAAGAGTCTTGTGGCAGGTAGCCCGAGGTAGTTCCAATTAACCATCAACTCAGGATGCCGATATGGTACATGGGGATTCCGATATGGTACTGCAATTAGTCCGGGAGGTTGAAAACTTGGTGGAAGAGACGCAGTTCGTTGACCTGCGGAAGTATGATCACGAGAACGAGACTGTCGAGGTGTTGAAAGTATCGCCGGTGCACTGGGCCGTGAGCTAAGACCCGAATGACTATCGCGGACGGGAGGTGAAGCTGAATTTGCTCGACGATCGCTGCCAATGTGTAAACCTGGGTTTTTATAATAAAGATGTGCTGATGCTATCTCCGTAGATGGCATTATGATTTGAGGTGACAATACCAAGAGAAGATGTGCGAAATAGAATAAAGAAGTGAGTAGAAAGTTGATTGTTGTGAAATGCCAAAGAAATTATCTTCTTACTTGTAGGTACTTACAAGTTGGGTGCGCAGTTCATGTTGAATGCGCAGCTTTCATGTTGGGTGGCTTGTTCAAGAATCAATCAATTGAATTGGAGAGAATGAAGTGAAGGAAGGTTGAAGGAAGTGAAGGAGCTGAAGGGATTGGAAAGAGTGGAATTTAGGAACTGAGGAAGCGGCTAAGCCGAGTGTTGGTTGGTTGATGATTTGTGTGAATTGGGCGCGATTGCTCGCGATGTTGGGTATGGATCGAATAGATTTGCTCGTGAAGGTAAATAAAAAGAGAAGTATGCGTAAGAGATATGATATCAAAACAGGAATCGTGAGGTATGAAATTGTTGCGGTGCTTACTCCAAAACCAAATCGCGAACCCTCAAACCAAAAGCGATGCAAAAACCACAAAAAGAATAAATACCCTCCTTACTTATAGATACTTGCATATTAGATACCATTATTATGTTGCCTTCTTTCTCTACATGGATAAAATTCCTCTACGATCTTTACATGGATAAAGAATTTATTTATATCAATAAAAGGTCTATCTTCATGAGTGAACAGTCTACCTACCTAGACAAAAGGCCAATTCCCATGGATAAAAGGTCTACAGGAACAAAAAACTTCACGATTAGAAGATCATGGGCGCATAGCAATGGCATGGTTGGATTGTTGGTACCAGGGTACTGTAGTGAAAATCTAAATTGCTTGTCAATCGGAAAGTATGCAAATGAGAAATCTATCTAGTAGTATTGACTCGCTCGTGAATTGTGAGAAATTCCAGTATGGAACTTGGGGATATAAATCTTAAGCTTAGGTGTGCGTGAATATCGTGATGTACTGGACTGGTACGGTACATACTGGTACTCCGTAGATGGTGGGGTAAACTTTTCGTATGTGAAAAAATCACCAATTCTAGCACTTACCTGGGAAAACCCAACAGATCCCACGAGAAATCAAATAATATACTTGCTTTGATATTGTTTGGAGTAAATGTACATAGGTAATATATCCCGATTGAAAGGCTATGTAGAAATATCAGCTTAGTGGTGGTTTTTCAAATGAAGATATAAAGGTTAAGGTTAGTTATTCACCAATTTATGGTGGTGTGGGGATGGAAGTGTGCAAGTACTGTAATTCACTTAACTTTTGCGCGGCGGTTGAGAGTGAATAAATTCCATCATTCATTTGTTTATTCTTGCATAAGACTGAGAGTGAATGGCGATGTATATTCGAGATCATAAATATCAAGTCGAAAAAAGAATCAATTCTTAGGTTTAGCATGGAAATGTTCTTCTTTCCCTTCACATCATACAAGTCTCCTTCCTCATTCCTCATGTCTTCTCACCAAAAAATATGCAGTCTGCCAATTCTGCTATCCCAATTCCATAATTATTTTACAATATTTTTACATTTCATTTAAATCGCAACGACTATCTAACCACCCGCCGTTTTACTAATCAACTGACTATTCCACCCACACATCAACATCCTCTTCAAACAAACTTCCTGAACTCTTTTCCCTTTCGGCAAGCCCGAAAAATCGCCATTAGCATCGAAAAAGATCTGCCACAAATTCTCCTCCACTTCAACTGCTACAAATCCCTCATCTTCCTCAAGAGTTAAATCCTGTTCATCCTCAGTCCAATCCCACGGATGCGCAATATTTCCCACCGTATCAGATCGACTCCCGTAATTCATCTCCAGTGTTTTGCTATCGATATACAGCCAGTTTAACATGGGCGGATCGTCTTGAATCGTTGACACTAGTCCGTGTTCTTCGGGGACTGTGCCTGGGTATGGGAAATAGTAGCCGCAGAAGCGATGCCCTTTGACGGGTGCATCGGGATGGTTTAGGTATACCTATTTGTTTGTGCATTAGTTTGGTGTCATTTTCTTTCTTTCTTTCTTTCATCTCTCGAAAATCGGGAATCAAAAGAAAACAAATGAGTAATGAAATATGAATATGAATATGAAGTGTAGAAATGAATGAAACTTATATGAACATACCTTTTTATCTTTCAAAACCACTTGCGATTCCTTCGGTGATTCCCCGTTCAAACTAAACTCCGCAGTCATAAAAAACTTAGCCTTATGTTTCTGAAGCGCATCTTCTTTCTTCTGCGCGCTGACTGCTTCACTCGTTCCGATTACGGTTGGAATGGCACAAATTGTTGATAAAAATAAAGCCATGATGTTTTTTTTCTCTTCGTTATCTTTTTTCTTTTCGATTCAAAATCGATGGGTCGATTTAACTTAGATTTGAAATGAATGATTCAATAAACATGGGAATCTTCAATCTTGGTTGTAGAATCGTCGATGTTGGAATTCCTATGTTGCAGTTTTGGTAGTTGTGGGGTTGAAAGTTTTATGTGATGCGTAAGATGGGGCAACAAGAGTGGAATGAAAAACCCATAGATAGAACAAGTGTGGATACGGAAAGACACAGTAGTGTGATTTTAAGTTTTTAATAACGACTTCTCTTTCAAAAACTGGTACGAGTATTGTGATGGACTTCGAAGATTCGAGTACCCCATCGAAATGTTTCTAATGTTAGGACTTGGACTTGGGAATCGAACTTTCTACCAGTATCAATATATTTTTTAGGGGTTTTTTAGGGGTATGTGCTTACTTGCTCAGGCAAGCAAGCGAGTTCGTGTAGCACAATTTGATGTGGTGCATGGTGTGGCGGATGGTGATACAGTTAGTCGGATGACATCATTTATGATATCATACTTGGAAGTGAAGAGGGGGGGAAGGGAGTGCTACAACTAACTTGGAATGATCACCATATAAAATCCAATAAGATCTGTACTTGCGGGTACAAGGTGGGTATAAGATCGATCTAGACTTTTGAGTTCGTCACTGGGAACCTAGAAAACTGTAAACTCGGTACAAAAGACGGACTGTGTGGAGTAGATTTATTTACAGGAACATGCTTGAATCCGGTGTCTCTCTTTGAACTCAATTTTTATTTTATAACTACATACCTACCTACTCCACAGGTGGGATGTTTTCGAGGGAATTTAGGTACAGTGTCAAGTATAGTATGGTACCTACTCGTTCGTTCCACTTGAAAGCGAGCGCTTCTAGGTAGAAATTTGCCTTTCGCCTCCTAAATTTTTGCGCCGTTTCATCTATCAGGATTCTTTTAGAGTTCAGGAGCAAGGAGAACTTGAGGGGTACTAGTACTGCTGTATACCCGTACCTGCTTGTGGGTTGCAAAGCTTTTACATCTTTTCAATATTCTGTTTTGCAGGTACTTCTTGGTACCTCTATATTAGAAATGATAGGGCGGGTAATGTTGTAGAACGATCCAAGTGGTGTGATGAATGAGTGATTGGTTATGGGGTGCGAGTAAGGAAATTTTACATCAAGAGAAGAATACTCGTACAAAAAATATCATGCATAAAATACTTGATTATCCTATGAGTATGTACCCGATATAAATGATGTATCCGGGTACATACATATTTGACATTCTCGCGGTTTCCAAATGTCCTGATTTCTGTATCCTGCTTTCTGCATAATGAATCTCACGAATACCTGAAAAGTAAGCACATATTTTTGAAAAAGCTGGCAGAGATCTTTTAAGTTAATACACTCTACCTTGTTTGGCGATCTCTTTTTGCCATAGTTCCCCAGTTTTATTAATTAACTACAAGTTTCTAAAGTCTAGTATTTTTTTTTATAAAACTGGGTTTGTTTGTTCTCTGCCACAGACCTGCAGTTGGTACTCGAATATCAGTGGATTCTCTACCCCACCATTACAACTACGGAAGACTTGCGTATTGGCATTGGCTTGCTGACCACACCAATATCAAGGATTATAGGGATGCAGGGGCCATTAATCTGGATTTTAAAACATGGGTGCAGGGTGGCATAAGCAGAATAGGAAGAGCGGTTATGTCACTATGTCATCTGTGATGGAGGTTTAATATTTTCCAGGTTTTCTAACTTTAGCTTACGAATAAAGAAGAGGAAATATATTATTTAAACTAGAGATTGGTTCGTCTCACTGTTGTATTTTAAGATTCTTTATACCATCTTCAATCTACAAGTCCTATATATCATCTTCACACACATCAATTATCTTTATAATATTGGCCTTATCATATAATCATACATTGGGTCACCTTTTCACATCATGTCTACACCAGTCGGACAACAGAAAGAAGTGCCTCAAGGTACACCCGGCGACGAATCAGGAGCTGAGCAAGAAGAGGTCGCACAAGAGGAGGAACAAAATGAGTCTGGAGTAGAAGAAGCTGCTGGTGGAGGAGAAGAAGAAGAGCCTGCGCAGGTCGAAAGCGAAGAGCCAGCCGCACCACCTGCAGCTGAAGCCGAAGAAGAAGAAGAAGAGGAAGAAGAAAAGCCTGCAGCTCGCAAGCCTCGTCGTGAGAAAAAGACTGATCCCGACGACGCCGAAGCACCGAAAAAGTCTCGTCGCAGCAAGAAATCCAAGTCAGCAGAGGCCGAAGAAGAAGAGGAAGCTCCAAGAAGATCTCGTCGTAGCAAGAAGGTCAAGGAGGTTGAGCCTGAAGATGAAGAGGAGGAAGCTCCTGCGAGAAAGCCCCGCCGAAAGCGTCGCGACCGTCCCCGTTTCCTCGAAGATGATGATAACAATTCGAGCAATCAACAATTGATGCAACAAATTCAGCAACAACAACAGCAGATGCAACAGATGCAGCAAATGCAAGACATGCAGGCAATGCAACCCAAGAAAGAGGAGGCCAAACAACCTTTGAAGCTGAGACTGGATGTAAATCTGGAGGTAGAGATTGAGTTGAAAGCCAAAATCCATGGTGATTTGACATTAGCCTTATTGTATGTTATTCCTTTCCTTCCCCTTTCCCCATTCCCACTTTTTCTCCTCCAAGAGCTTAAGATTCCTTCTCCCCTCCCCATCCAAACTATACCTTCAAGAAGGATTGAAGATGAACATTCTCTGACGTCTTCATAAGCTCCGGATGAGCTGATGCATTAAAATAGAACTGCATGATATCTTTTCTCACTCAGATTGGAAATTCTTGCTAACGCCGGGCTTCGCAATTCTGTTGCAGGGATGGTTCATGACGGATCATGGGGGTTTTTCTTTTTATTGTCATCATCACAAATTTTTATGCGTTTATGAGTTAGGTGGTTTGGGTCGATGGGATATGGCGATGCGGGCGAGGATTCATATTGGCTGCATATTTGTGTACTTGTAGATTTAATGGGATTGAAAAATGGGCTAATACTTAATGGTCTTAAAAACCTGTTCTACATGTAATTCTTTGATTGTTTGGTTTTGCTGTGAGTTCCTTGAGTTCATTGATGTCGTTATTCATTTTCATTTAGGGTTTGGGGTATCCTTACAATTGCCGTAGATCCCCGAAAGAAGCCTTTTGATGGTTACAATACCCTGAACCTAATGTCGCAAGTTCTTTTTTTTTTTTTGGCCCCGACACGCATTTCTTCCGGTAAGGTTAAGTGAGGACATAACAATTGTTCGATTGAATTCCCGTACATATTGTTGGCGATTGATAGGATACGGTTCACGGATATTTGTGAGGAAAATCATCTTCATCAAGTTTCCTAGATGAACCTGTTCTCCATCCCCGGATTTGTTAAATGCCAAGTTTTAAATGATGGAGATTGGTACAGTTTCATGAGCTCGCCGATGAACACCGGAAAGTTTCTTGCGCCATGGTCAATGCTTGTCCACGGAATAGAATGACAACTTCATCCGCGATGTCATGCCTTCAAGTTACTATACGCGACGTTATTCACGCCTCATATATTAGGCACTAAAATCGCGTCTTCCGTATTAAATTTAAAGTCCTCACGCGTCGACTGTTTGTTCTTCCTTTGAACTCTACATCCACTCAACCCACTACCTCTTATTGTCTATTGCAATACTTTACCATCAATTATTTTCAACGACTAGTTTTAATATCTTCTCATCGAATTGTTTCTCGAAGAGTTCTTCACCCATAGCCTATATCACTCAACAACAAGCCAACTCCGATGCCACCAAAAACCTCACTTAACGCGATCAATCGAAGCCTCTCTCCCTCACAAACCAAATACCACGCCCACACAATAGATTCTGGATCTCATCGCCGTAAGGAGGTGTCATCCAGAACTTAACCCTAAGGTTTCGTCCGGAATAGTCTTGCGGGAGCAATCCATTCTTCCAATTAAAATTTCCTATAATAGACCAATATTGCAATGCCGAGAGGCTGTCGCTCTGGAGAGAGTTATAGGGGCTTGAAAAGAAGAAAGGATAGTCCAGATGTCTTTGATGATAAAACTGTTTTTCTCCTATGAGCCGTTCTGGTAAGAGCCCGTTGTAGGGACGCTCGTCAGGGTTTTTCGGCTGGACGTTCTGATCATAATGGTTGTTTATGATGATGTTATAGAAGGAAGTAGGGGATGGAGAGTCGTGGAAGGCCAGTTATGCGCACTCTATTCAACTCGTGGATCGAACAATTGGAAGGATATCTCAGTGGGCAAGGAAAGAGCACAATATTTTTCAAAGATCACAAACAGATTGTTCCAAGGGCTTGATTTTCATTTCTTTGCAGTGGATCATACACGACGGAATTGATTGCTTTGCAGTTAATCGAGTTGTTCACAGCTTTCAAACAGAAATCATTGCTCGAAGGATGATCCCTCGTATGAGGTGTATCATATTGTCATGCTTCAGAATTCCGCGCCTCGGGTATTCTTTTTTGGTTGTAACATCTACTGAGATGGGTTCGCGTGGCCTTGCTACTACTACTCAACTCAAAGAGTAACAGTCCATGACTCCACCCATTCCCATTCCATCAATGCTATAAACCGCATTTACGTCTCTAAACCAGTGCCGCGGCATCAGCCACAGGCATTTGTTATTCACGAATAAAACCTCGATCAACCGCATTAACCTCCTCCTCTAGGGTCAGCCTAAAGTGATGGAAGACGCCGGCATCTTAACAACATCTCCGGATACTTGTTATTTCCCTTCGAAATAAAATTTGGAGATGATTCGCGTTTTTTATTGATGTTTTTTGTGCGCGAACGCCCTGCTTCATGCAGAGGAAACAAAAACTTATCTCGACAGGCAGTATTTTTCAAACAGAGAGAGGCTTCGATTTGAGCGGAGGTATTTGATCATCTTAGTCGCTTGCCGTAAAGCTGATTACGCTATGTGAGTGGCCTCTTCCAAAGAGTTATGATTTATTTATGAGTTGATATATGAGCCAGTTCAAAGAATCCTAGATGTCGAAGTGCAACAGATAGAATGTAATGGGTGTATTACCTATCATCCTATCACGATACTCTGAAATAAGAATCTATTCTTGAGAGATGAAGAAAATCAAGATATGTCCAAGACGGGACCCATCTCGTGTTGGTGTCAAAGCTTAGTGCTTGTCTGTTTTGGGTAGCATGTTTTGATTTGTCGGATTCTTATGGGGATGGAGGATTTATCACTTTGTTGGGGATATGGATTGGGTGTACATACGGATTTGGTTTTGGGACAGGCCATTAGGGTGGTAGTCCTGGGTTGTCTCTTGCGGGTTTCCAAAGCTTGAGACAACCCCTCCGGGTAGGAGATGAGTATTCCCTTTTTGATGATTTGGATTTGTATGCGGTGCTAACTATGGATATAGGATTTGGGTTTGTGAGAGATTATTTTGCGACAGTTGGTTATTGTGCCCAGTCTGTAAACATCACTATAGCGATTCTATGGATATGAATATCCGTCTTAGCTTGATGATGGTATAGTAGAACAGGGTAGTTACCTATGCGACTCCAGGATTATCGCCCATCTCCATACCATTCGAAAGCCTCAATCTTTCTCTTGGATTATCGTCCACAATTCCATCCGCGAAATAAAATACACTAACAATGAGAGGTAAGGCGTAAGTATGAGTGAGATCTTCTCAAAGTAATGAACTAGATAGTTTAATAGAGACTCAACAATAACAACTATGCAAAAGCGCCAATACGGGTACTTTGTGACTTTTCCTATCTTTCCTTGTGCTTGTAGTCTATACGTATGTTCTTGATCTCGACGTGGTGATGTAAAGTACAAGCACCATATTAAATACTGCCTTCCCTTCATAAAATCCATCTGGGATTTGGTACTCTGTAAAGATTGATTGTAATATTCTTTCGATCTAATCACTCATCACCCCATGCATGTACATGAATGAAAGTTGTGTTTATTAGTGAGAGCTAATTCCTCGGAACCTTTTCGTCGTTACAATCGTGTATAAGTAAACTGTGGGTGCGTGTGGCAGTAACTTCACATACACAGGGGTTCTTATTATGATGAAAATTCAAACAGGTATGAAGTAAAGAGCTTAGATTCTCCATACATATGGTTCCACTCGTCAGCCGGCTCATTCATCTGCCCAGGGCAATATCTTATATATGTGTGTGTGTTTAATCCATCTCATCTCATCTCTTCCCTCCCCTTCTTCCATACCCTTTATATCCCTCCCTCCTTTCCCCACGCATCCTCCTCATACCCAAGTCCCCCAATCCCATCCCATCCCATCCCATTCTTCCCTCCCCCAAATCAAACCCCCAAATCAAAAACCGAATCAATCAATCAACATCCACCCCCTTCTTCTTCAACTCCACCCTCGCAATCTCAATCTCCCCCATCAACTCCGCATGCGCTTTCGGCACATCATTAAATGTAAATACCCCATACCCAAGTTTAAATAGGAGATACGATCCGAATGATACGAGGGCCCAGAAGGGGAGCACGGGCACGATTTCCGTGGTTATGATGCTGGGGAGGGGGATGAGTTCGAGGAAGAGGGAGAGGTAGAGCTGTGAGGGGAGGAGGGTTAGCTTTCTTTCTTTCCAAATTTCATATCATATCATTTAGTTTCTGGCGTTCGATCCCCGGCTTTGCGCATGTTATTTGTATTATAGATCCTCCTTTCTTTCGAGATTGCAAGTATGATGTCCCTAGTCTTGCGCATGCAATTCATATCGTAATTTCATCGTATCGCAAACATAAGCTCACTCAAATCCGCAATCAATCCGCGCGAGACATGGCAGCGCATGGAATTGTTCGCCATGCAGAATAGGTAGGAGGATAAAGGGAGAATGCAACGTACAGAAGTAACAAGTAACCCAATAGAAATAGTTTGCTGTGCGCGCGTCATGATTGCTTCGTTGCTTGCGCTTCCTTTGCGATTTTATGATTTGATTCGATTAATTCGAGACTTCGTAGCGATAATCGAGACGAGATTATTTTTCAATGCGCGACGCTGGTAAAGGAATGTGTGTGTGGTATTTTGTGGTGATTATTATAGTTTGGTTTTTGGTGGTTCGTAAGGAAAGGTGTTGTGTTGTGTATGTAGAGAGAAATCCTTGGCTTGGCTTGGCTTGGCTTGACTTGATGGTTTATTTTAGGATAAGCAGCGCTAAAGAATCGGTAATCTACTGCCACCTGGCCTGGCTTAGCCGCGACGCCGCTTAAGCTTTCTGGCTTTTATGTGTATTTTGTACAACTGTTCTGGATTGTTTTTGTGGGATTTATTTTGTGTTTGTTTTGCTGATTTGATAGAAATTTATTCTGGGCTTTTAATTTTTACTTTTCATAGGGACTTCTGTTGGATATTTATTTGAGCGGTTTGTTGTCCTTGGCTATTAGTGATATGATTAAAACCTCAATCAACTATAATTTGAGTACTCTTCGTTTCCTTTCTTTCGAAATAGCAGGCGTGGTGCTGTCAGAGTAACGATATTCGATTCTTTCCCTTTAACGTATGAAAATTCTGTACATAATGGCGATTCATTCCTTCTCGTCAACTGCCAGCTGCATTCGTATCATCGTGGACCCAATTTCTCATCCCATTTTGGGCCCCTATCCGTTCGAGCTGATCTTATTTCGGCTTTCTTTGGCCTAGTGGTAGTTAGTTTTAGAGATGCGATCTGTAGTATCTGTTCGCGCTCCATTTCCGTTAGATGGAAAAGTAGATCTGTATCTTCTTCCTTCGTTATCGCCGGAAAGAACTAGGTGACTGGCATGTTCCCTCGACTCCCATTCAACCAACACTGCCCCTGCCCGCTTTGGTCATTCAATGTATTTATCATCCATCGAAGGCTTTTGTTTACACCGTTACTTCGTCTGTCAATACCCCCATTCTTTCCATAACTCGCCGATCACCTCGGATTCTGTAAAGTGACCCTTTATCATAACAACCCTCTTCACCATTCTTCTTGCCTTCCATTGCTTGCTTCTTTTCCAGCCAGCTGTGATCTGCTTTCAAACAAAGTGTGATTAATCACTATATATCTCGCTTGTTTGCACGGAGCTTGTTTGCTTGATTCTTACACGATGAGAGCCATGACAACAATGGTGTTTCCTGCAGTGAACGGCTGGAGGATTCAGTTACTTCTTCTTTGACTTCTATTTCAATTGATACTGATGGGGGTTTGCAAATGAATCTCCAGCTAAAGGATCGATCAGTCTCTTTCTTTAATTGCTATTGTATGAAATTTGGACGGAGCTTTGCCCAATCTTGTACATAGAGGCTGGTCGCCGTCTCAATTCTTTTACTGACTCCGCCTCTGCCCCCTATGTGAACTGGGAAGGCTTTTGTTGCACGTTTGAATCTCTTCGAGCGATTTGTATATCGTTGCAATAGTGATAAGATGTGCCACAAAACCCCCCTTCTACGTTATTTAATAACGTTGGCAGCCGGTAAGATACGCTGTAAGACTTGTTCAACTAAATGATTAGGCTCAGTACATTGCTTCCATTCCTCTGAGAAGTAAAAGAAAGAGCTCACTTAGACGAGTGCTCTCTGTAATATCCTTCATCTGTGTGCTTTTCGCAAATGTAGTGCAGATGATGGTAGTGCTGCCGATGGGGTAGATCGAGACGATCCATCTTTCCATACCAAATCGCAACTTGTTCTAAGGATTTAGTTCCCAATCATAGCAAAAAGTAACTACTGCTTTTTTTAACTACATGTGCATGCGGAAAACGAAGTGTTGATTAAACTCGTAGCGGTGAATAGGGGCCTAGGCCGCTTGGTCGCAGAAACAGCAAGTCTGAATCATCAAATATCTACCTGCGAATGTCTTTGCTGGTATCGAGAGCTGTGCTTGCATTGAGTGATTGAACTTCTTGCTAGTCATCTACATAACCTGGGTCTTTATCTGTTTTCACGGGCATGCATTTAGCAATGCTGCTTGTATTGAGCAAGTTTACCTCTCATTACACATACATAATCTTACCAGTCATTATTTTCAGTTGTCCTTTCGTCTGTCATGCAATTCCCGCTCATGCTGTCCACCCAGCTTCAATCTTCTCCCGTTCAGACACCCCAAATGCTAAGGGCCCATCATCGATAACCGAACATCTCCTCACATCCCTCGCCGCCATCTCCTCCGTATAAGGATTCGCACGATGCATAGATTGTCTATCGTTAATCATCAGCAATCCATCCACTACCAAAACGGATATCAAAATCCACATACCTATTATCCCACCACACCATATCACCCCCAGATAACCATTCCATACTAAACACATACTATTCATTCCATCAGAAAGAATCTCAAAAATACAAGAACATCTCTGATCGTTCAGCTGGACTCAACTCACCTTCGGCTGTGTACAATGCTCGATAAGCTCCCAAATCAGTTTCTGACTCTCGGCCAGTCCCATCCCCAAAACTAACTTCGCATGCGAAGCAAGAAACATAGTCTTTCTTCCATCAGGGGCTACTTGCACCAATTTATGATACGACGGCGGTTTTATAGCGCGTTCTTCAGCTGTGGGTGTTTTGTATACTTCTGGAGATCCTAGTTGGCGGGAATGCCATACACTATTCATGTGAATAATTTGTGAGTAATTTTGTATATGTATGTTTGTTACGTGGGGAGGTGGATGTGATGCTACGTACTCATGCTCAATTATCAGGTCTTCTATCTCGTCTTTCTTTGATTGGGGGAGGTCGGCGTATGCGCGTCGTGTGTCGGCGAAATGAGTCCATGATCCGCCGGACAAGGGCTTGCCGTGGGAGAGGAGTAGGGAGTATTTGGAGCGGTTTTGGTGAAATGATGAATCCTGTTTATTATCAGATGGGATCGGATTGATAGACGCTGACGCACTAAGTCAAGCAGTGGGATCACCTACCGTATGCCAAAGTGCATTTCCTAAACTATGATGCCATCTTCGACTATTGGGCTTTACGAGTGAACCATCTAGTTCAATACTGAGTGATATATCCTTTGGTTAGCAACCCAGACCAAATCGTCACCATTTTAATGATCCCTGTCGTGCGGAGAAGAGTAGAGGATTTAACTCACTTCCCCACATCCCACAAATACAATTCCCCAATCCTATCATTCTCAATCCCAGCATAGAACGGATTCTCTTCTAATTTTCCTTCAACTTGAAGTTGCTTGCAAAATGCGATATGTCTCTTATTATCTAACCCGGTTTTGCGGAAGATTAGGACGGCGTATTTGTTTGATAGCTTGACAAGCTAAGAATATTCCAATTAGTCTCTTCTTTATACTAGTATATCGTTTGTCTATGTTTTTTGAATGCAGTATTAATTGGGAAAATAAAAGGCTAACACACTTGCTCAACTACATCATCGGGAATCGCACAACTCCAATCGATACCAGATACCTCAGCACCGAAAGAGGATGATTCAGAGGTGGAAATCGGTGTGATGGTTAGAGAATCTTGTTGGTATGATGGTGGTGCGCCACGGAGTTTGAGGATTTGTGGGTTGGGGGGATAGGTGGTGGGGTAGGTTCTGGTGAAGGTTGAGGACATTATGATGTGATGATGTGATGATTGTTGGTATGGATGTGTGTATGTATCGCTATATTTTGAATTGTGTTGGCAAATTATCGCCGTAGTAAGGTACACTATTAGGGACGCCCTCAATATATAATGGCCCTTCCTACCTACGTAATTAACTTCTTAGAGAGAGCGCATACAACAACATTACACGACCAATATACGTAAAAGTATCACGATACCAACAAATCGAATTAAATCGTAATATGGAAGCAAATGTCTTGCAGGTATAGGTATGGTATATTCAAAACGAACCCAATACGAACCCAATATGATGAGGTAGTTACTCCAATCTAAGTAAGGACTTGTATCACAGATAAGCAGCCTCCTCCCCACAAAGCGGCCCGCATACCGATGTTACCGTTCGTTATCATATCGGTATCCATCAAATCATCTCTACATCCCATATCATAGACAAGAACAAATCACATGTTTCACGTAAGGTATAACTAACTCTCTCGCACGATGCCATCTAATCAAGTCTTGCGCAGTTAGCGCCACCCAGAAGTCTCACACCAATGATAAGAAACCGAAACACTGAAACCTAAATACAGTATTATCTGCCCCACAAAGCTTGTGGGGCAAAGAGCTTGTGGGACAACCTGGGGCCAAAATCCCTCGCTTGAATTCCATCCCACTTATGCAGGCAATCTATTAT
Source organism: Rutstroemia sydowiana (assembly GCA_000812895.1). Lineage (NCBI taxonomy): Eukaryota > Fungi > Ascomycota > Leotiomycetes > Helotiales > Rutstroemiaceae > Rutstroemia > Rutstroemia sydowiana. The sequence continues at coordinate 7,402 of JWJB01000079.1, read as the reverse complement.
ACTTTTCCTTATCTGCGGAGACAACCATATTATACCAGGATATATCACACCTATATCGGAGATTTCGATCGGCTAAGTACCGGGACGAAGTAAGTGCTTATTGTGGTATGGGGGTGATGGCGTGGCTTGGCTTGGAGTTGTAATAAGATTGTGATGAAATGCCCCTATAGGTAGGATTGGTAGGTTGTGGAAATCGTATGATTTTGAGGGATATATTTTGTTTGAATGAGAGGAATGTGTGTAGGGTCGGTTAGCGGGAAGGTTCTATAGGAGAGCACTTACAGTTGAGTCCTGACTACTAGGGCTGGATATGTGAGGTTAAGGAATGTCTTAAAAAGGATTTTGACATACAGTCTATCGCCATTTGTAACGAATATATTCATTGTTCCATTAGACAGCCCACCGGACAGCAGATCCAACATTTAATCCCCATACTCCCCCTATGAATCCAAAAGGACAAACAAACTCAAGATATACCTAACACCAATAAAATCTTGCCAGTGACCGAATGTAACAATATTATTTATAGAAAAAACTCATGATCAACGATCGGCTCCAACCCCGCAAGTAGAATATCATCAGATGAACCGCCTTCGAGAACCTCACTATTGATGAACATGTCGATCGTGAATTATGGGGGCTGCAGGAACTAAATGTAGGTACTATGATAATTTCTGCTGCAGCCTTATGGTATCTGCAGCTTTCAGGGCAAGAAGCTATATCATTTCAGGAGACCTATATCGCTTCGTGCATGATGGAAGATTTGTAATGGATCATGGAGAAATTCAAATCACCAGGCGAGATACACGTTGAAGTTTGATAGGACTAATATATTTTACGGTATATATTACTATACAATTCATCTTTCATTACCCAACCGCATATTCATTATCCATCCCATTAAACCCCCCACTTCCCACCCCCATACCGATCTTCCAGATCTTACATACTATGATTTCCTAAATGGAGATCAATCATAGATTATCATAAATCTTTCTGAGTCTAGATTTTGGAGATTCCTCTTCAATAATCTCGGCAGAAGAACCGGTAACAAAGTCAAGTTTATCAAGCTTATAAACCTTAGTCTTGAACCAGAGTTTGTATCCTACGGTCAAGATGAGGAAAAATGGAATGGGGAAGTAGGTGGTGATGAATGATGAGGCGTCGAAGCTGATGATGAAGGCGGAGAAACCACCGAAGAACATGACGATTGCGGCAACGGAGATACCATCTAGAAAAATGTTAGAAATGGTTTGCTAAAATCTTGTCGGGATTCGGAACACTTACAGTAACTGAGGTATGGTTGCCATGGTGCACGGTAAGGGAGAGTGTTGCGGTCAATTCCTTGAGCCTTCAATCCTCCGTACCAACGGATGTAGGTTAGGAAAATGCAGAACCATGAGATCATACCACAGATGGCAGTCATGTTGGAGACTATCTCAATTATTAGCATGTACTCGAAGTGTGTAGATCAGGATGATATGGATGTCACTTACAATATCCGAAAACCGTTCCAGCACCACCGCTCGAAGCAGCCATGAAAGACAGTAAGGAGAAAGCGCAAGAGACCATGACGCAGAAATATGGTAATCCGCCCTTGTTTGTCTTGGTAAGGAATTTGGGAGCATGTCCACGTAGAGCAAGACCATAAAGTGTACGAGAAGAGGTGTAACAATCGGCGCAACCGGCAGACCAAGCGGAAGTAAGAAGTGCTGCGTTAATGATCGATGGCAGAGCGGTAATACCAGCATTGCTAATAGCAATGACGAAGGGACTCTTTGCTGCAGTCGAACCCAAGTTCAAGGAAGGATCGGATGGCGATACCAACATTCCAATAAGGAACGCGCTGGAGACGTAAAAAAGTACAAGTCGGATCCAAACGCTTTTGATGGCGCGAGGAACATTCTTGCGAGGATTCGCGGTTTCGGCTGCGGCAATGGCGGTGATTTCACTACCGATGAAGGCAAAAGCTGCGTTGATCATGACACTGAAAAATCCAAGGAAGCGACCTTTTGCTCCAGGTATCCCTTTGTATTGCACAAATCCCCCAGTCTCGTTCCAGTAGCGGAATCCGATGGTTTCGTGGTTTGGTCCGCCGCCGGCAGTAATGATTATACTGACAAAGATCAAGCCAATGATTGTAATAACCTTGATTGAACAAAACCAAAATTCGGTTTCACCAAAAGCTCTAGTACCAGCGAAGTTGATTGACCACTAATGCACTAATCAGCATAGTCTATTGGAAGGCAACGGTTTATACTTACGACGATGATGAGCATCAAGCCGACCCACATTGCGTTGCTGCAAATACCAGTAGTGCATGTTGAATCGACTTGACCTGCGGGAGTCCAATACGAGATTAGAACAGCCGCTGCTGAAATTTCTGCAGGAAGCACGATAATGTAACTATGATGCTTTGTTAGTTTCCATAGACAGCGCCGGTAAGTTAGCCACTTACTTGAACCAAAACAACCAACCCATTCCGAAGCCCAACTCAGGAGCCACAAAACGACCTGCAAGTGCGAATTGACCACCAGGAAGAGGAAATTGAGAAACCATCTCGCCAAGAGCACCCTGTAGAATAGTTTAGCACTTTGCTAATGCTTTAGAATCTTGTTTTACTGACCATAACAGAGAACAAAAGCGATGCCATGATACAGAAACCGATAAGTAATCCAGCCGGGCCACCATTTTGTAAATCGCTTGCAGTTCCTAAGAAAAGACCAGTACCCTAGATAGTCGTCATGTTAGTAAAAGGGATGTAACTGTCGCGGAGGACTACTTACAATGACACCACCAATTGCAATCATCTGCCTAAAATCTAATATGAGTATTTTGCATGTAAATATTGCGCGCGCATTTCGACTTACAAATGACGAGGCTATAATTGAATGAGAAGTTAGCCAACATGTTAATCTCGTGTCAATCAAGCATTACATACCTTCAAGTCGCGATGCGCAACATTACTTGTGACGATGATTTCTCCATCTTCTTCGAGGACAACATTGTTGCCAATGCTAGAATTCACCTCCTTGGCCATATCACTGCCATTCTTTTCTGTGGAAGACATGATTCCAGTTTGCTCCAAACGAATGAGCGAGGTTGCAGATTTCTACAGCAAACACTCTCAGACTGAAAATAGGGGAAGAAAGGAAGGAAGTAGAGAAAGGATAACAAAAAGCTAAAACAAGAAGGCATTCCATGGACTAGCTTTTAAATAAATTCGCTTATTGAGTATTGTAACCCCCATCAACATAACAATCGCCGTTATCTAAAATTACGGTACTAAAATACGTACAGCAACTGAACAAGTGGATACGAGCCTAGATAAGATATCTGGAATAGTCTCGGTACAACCCTAATGTACGAAAAGTGGATTTCCGGGGTCCACCTTACCATGGTTATACCATGAAGAATAAAACGGCAGCTAATTACCCAAGTTGTCGGAGACTTGGCCGAAAGACCCAAGATAATAAGTAACCATCTATAATTCCCCATATTCTCATCCTCTTTTTCTAACTACTGTACAAGTACTTCTAGAACTCATAATTTATAACCAAAAGAGCAAAGAAAGATATTCAGAAAGTATGAAGAATAGAACTGGACTTCGAGAGTTAAAGCCTGGAGTTTATGGACCCCTTCCTACCTTCTTTGACGATGAACAGGAACTAGACCTTGTCAGTTACAGGAAGCATCTTCTAAGTGGGTTCCCACTTGAATCCTTCCGAAGTACTTCGCATTGGCTGACGAATTAAACTTTTCTCAAGATTTGGCAAGACAGGGAATAGGTTAGTGGATTCCAGATACGACCTGGCACCTGCATTCCATTTGACCTAATTTACGAACAGTTCCCGTATGTATGGGCTCGCTTGGAGAAGCTGTTCACCTGGTAAGTTTTCTAGATTTGTACTAGATTTTGCCTTCTGAATGATAACCGGTTTAACTCGTGTGCTTTAGAGTTATATTGAGCGGACGACGATCATTCGTTTCATACGGAAAACTTTGGATGAAGAAGGATTGAGCTCCACCCCGATTGTTGCTGGTGTAGGTGGGGCAAGTACCAGAGAAACCATCGAGCTGTCGCGTGCTGCTGCCGAGGCTGGCGCGTAAGCTTTCCCCCTGCCCTGTACGAAATCCCAAATGTTGGATCTGACGAAAACCAAGTGATGCAGGAATGGTAATTCTTCCAGCATACTATGCTGCGAGTCTCAATGCGGACCAAGATCAAGTCATTCAATACTATGTTGATATTTGCGAGGGCTCTCCGGTATGTAAACAATTCTCAAAAGGCGGGGGAATCTTTGTACAGGGTTATACATGCAAAAATATTTGGGATGATAACCCGGAGAGAGGTAAATGGAACATCACTAGTCTGGTGTTGGCGTAGCGACCCGTTTCCAGAGCTTTTTATCGGGTCTTCCACACAAGCTGGAAGAGCTAATGGAATAATACTGGGCGAGCGCTGCGCTTCTGGTAGAGAGCCGAGCATTGCCCTAAATAGTAACGAGGTTGATTATAACTGACGTGGCTCTCATAACAGATCCCATTATTGCTGTATAATTTCCCCGCAAATGCCGCGGGCCAAGATATGTCTTCGGCTGTAATCGAGCAAATAATGAAAAAAGCACCGAATCTTTGCGGCGTAAAACTCACGTAAGTGATTGATCCCTTGGCCCTTAATTAAAAGATATCTCAACCCCTGTAGATGTGGGGGTAGTATCGGAAAGCTAGTACGACTTACTGCAGCTCTCTCCGACGACCCAACGATAAACGGTACCCGCTCATTCCCGTTCTTACTTCTCGATGGGCTGATTGCGGATCTAACGCCATGGGTATCAACCGGAGGACATGGGACTGTTAGTGGTATACCTAATTTCGCACCTCGAGCTGGCATGAAGTTATGGAAACTTCTAAGTAAATCAAATCCGACGGATGACGAGAAGAAAGAAGCAGCCAAGCTTCAAGCCATTCTATCAAAAGCCGATGCTGAAGCAGTTCCTGGAGGTATCAGGGCGATGAGTAAGTTTGCGTTGAGACCATCTACCATTCTGATACCTGCTGATATGGCTCCTCCAGAATATGCTCTCAATAAAGTGCATGGATATGGCGCGGCACCACGACGGCCTTTACTTCCCTTGAAAGAAGCTGAAGGAGAGGCGTTCATGTTGGTTCTCAAAGACGTACTTGATATTGAAGCAGAGTTAGCTAAGACAGATTCGTAAATCAACAAACGTACTCAGTCTGTCTGTTTGGACTGTCGCATCGAGTTCACGACGCGTTCTAATTCAAGCAAGAAATAGTAGTTTAGAGAGCATTACTTGGAATATTTTGATATTTCGCGTATTGATTTGAACGATCAAATTCAATGACCAACGAATAGTAATGAAAATCCATGTATTTAGGTATTGAAGTGATTTTGCAGTTATTGCGAACGTACCGCGACAAATCGTGATGGGCAAATACTTGCTGTACCAACAAACGAACGCCACAGCCTATTTACTAAATTGGTCCGTGCATAGATGTGGCTTCTCAGATCAGAGTTGAGAAGCCGCAATTTTGGATTCCTCGGTGTGCTCGAGTGGGTCCGATATGATCCCACAGAGGAAGAGTACCTCATAAGCTCATTACGACATTTGGAAATACAAATTTAGCCATGTGGACGACGTCTTATGGGAGAGCAACGTATCACTATCCTATTGCGGGAGCCCCGGAATATTATGCCCAATTATATTTCATTTAGGTGATACATATTAGCCAAAATAAGCCTTGGTTGCACCTTGGGAGAGTGAATTAGAAAGAATTGGGTACAAAATCCCCACTTCCAGTATCCATATTCAGAAGTTGGCCATGCACAATGAGCACGCCAAGAAATTTTGGCCATTTCATCTTGTTTTCAAGCTACCTACTCCAGTGGGTAAATTATACGAACCTCATATAATAATATACCCGGTGTTGATACGAATATGGAATGTGCTTGTTCTTCATTTTGCTATTTTTACACTAGCTTAAACTCTTTCTCTATCGAAATTTGAAAACCATGGACGACTTTGTTGAGCTAGGGATTGAAGCTGTCGATGTAGTGGTCGATAAGCATTTTCATCGACTTCCTGATTCAGCTCTCCGTTCGGAAACTTATCATCCTCGAAATATCTATCGTAAGATTCATGGCCGAAGCCAAAACGCATCAGTACACACCAATGAAGCGGTCGTAGAAACTCCAGGAGAAACGTATGATAGTGATGAAGAAGATTTATATCGTCGACGAGTAGATCCACATAACTCGCGCGATTCAATCGAGAGTTGGAGAAGAGATCCGCGGAGCACCGTGGTCAAAGATGCATTTGAAGAACCACGATACTACTCTTCTGAACACCCGCGCCAGGCGGTTGGCCCTTCGGAAAGGCAGCCCCAAAGGCGTAGAAGGAACTCAAGGTCTCCACCACCGATGTCTCGTCGCTACAGTCGCTCCGATGAAATGTTGTCAACCAGGATTCCAGCATCACAACACGAGTCAAGATCAGCTGCCGTCCCAAATCCACCATCATATCATCTCTCGAGATCACCAGTAGTGGTTGATCCACCATCAACTGCACTCACGAGGCCTCGAACTGTGACTGATCCTCCTCCGATGTACATAGAGCAACGAATTGAAAGACGGACGGTTAGAGAAAAGTTGCCCCCGCACGATAGAGAATATGTGGATCGACGAAGATACAGCAGAGATGATGGACCGAGGTCGCCCAGACATAATACAGGAAGATCTCCAACAGAAGCAAGGAAGCCGGATAAGACGACCCTTGGAACTAGTGCGCTCGGAGCAGTACTTGGAGGACTGGCAGCGCGAGAAGTAGCCACGGAAACGCGGCAGGATACTACTGAAACTATGGCTTTTGCAATGCTGGGGGCTGTTGCGGGGGCGCTGGCAGGAAAATCGATGGGTGAGAGAATCGTTGAAGATAAAAGGAGTTCGGTGAGTGCGGATGATAGGCCAAGGAGGAGGGATAATTATACCAGGGAATATGCGTAAATCAAGTCAAGCGTGGGTGGAATGGAGTCTTCGAATTTGAAAAAGGAGTGTAGAAGAGGCTCGAGATGTGATCGACATGGTCTGCTTGTATAGTAGAGGTGCATGCGTATAAACGCGGAGGTTATCATGAGCCACGAAATATAACACAAGGTTAACTTACTTTCTGTACCCATCATTCTCAAGGAATTTTCACGAATCCTGTATACCTTCTTCGCATTGTCTTTGACGCTGTCAAGTGCTGGAACAATACTCTTGATATCGCCGAACCGATCGTGGAAGTTATCCTCATAAGCTCTAGTTCACCACCATCCTCAATCACTAGCCAGGCTCGACGTAAGTAGCAAGTCGTCCCCATTTCCTTTCCAATTTTGTAGT
>JWJB01000077.1:0-11000 GCA_000812895.1 Rutstroemia sydowiana | reverse complement strand
CTTGCATTGTGATATTACTCTTCGTGACTATTTACTTGTGTCTATCACTTTAATTTCAACATGACTTGAATTGTGGCATCTCATGGACAAGTTTACAAACGGTTGTTGTTATCATGGCCGATCATTAACTGATGAATATTTTGTATCTGATTTGCACATTATCCACTTTTCAAGCTTGGCATCTTGGAAAAATTTCATCATACCATACCTGATGGTCATCTATCTCATGATCTCCTCGCATGGCTTTATGCAGCTCGCCGAGACGTGTGTTGCGCGGGCTGGTGCATATTATTGGCATAAGATTAGTACTTTGCTCAGCTCAATTCAATTTGTTTGTCAAGTCACGTCAAGTCCTTCCGAGGTCAATGTCTAATACTGTGTTGTACTTTCCACACAGCTGGTGAGCTATGGGGAGCATAACTGTGTTCTCTTATCTATTCTTTTACTTTTCTTTTTTTAACTCCCTGTGATAATATTTCGGAAGTTCTTGCGGAAGATGATCTCTTTACATTATCTCATCGTGCATTTGGAGTTACTAGTAAGATCTTATTGTAAGGATTAAGTTTAAAGTATGGAGGGGCAGGTAGGAGTTGAGAAAGAAAGAAAGAAGGGTACAGATCTTGTGTGACGGTTGAAATATAGATACGTAGGTACATACTGTATGTATCTAAGCAGTGGACGGGATTTACTTTACCTGAAAAGATAGTACATTTCTTGGTATTGATTGGGAAATTGCTGTTGGTTGATAGTTGCTTGGATACTTGATTACTTGGATACTGAGGATGTTGTGGAATAATGAAAATTGGAAATGGATTGTGGGTTTGATGCGGTGGGCCTGTTGATTAATGAGAGATGTATGTATATACATTGCATTGCATAGCATTGCATTGCAGTTTTGAGATTATGGGTGACAGAATAGATATATGGTACTTCTTTCTGTACTCGCAGTGTATGTACAGCACTTGAGATGGGATAAGTGAAGGGAAAGAATGAAAGAGGGATGGTTGGGTTTTTTTGTGTGTGTGCTGGGTTGGTTTGTGGGTGCTTGATGGATAGAGAAGAGAAAAGTACGATGGTTAGGGAAAGATACGATCGATTGCGGTGGTAAGGATGGTTGGGTGGTTGTGACTTGTGTAGATACCTTTTTGGGGGCGGGAAAGGGGGACTTTTCATTTGTGATGGTTGAGAGATGATGTCTGGGATGAAATTCGTTATCGCTTGTAAGTGTAAGTACAATACGGCTAGCACATGGAGAATACCCATACCATACTCAAAGAAGTGTGGGGTTTTTTCTAAATTTACTTTTTTACTTTACTTCATTGTACTCCATATGCAATGCAGGGTATTATTGGACGGAGATTTGGAACGGGTAACTCACTTTTGATGGATGAGTGGGTGGGTGGATGTGTGGGTGAATACCTAGGTAATTGGGGTTCATAATCATAGCCTCGGGATACACAGATGCTAAGTAACGTTCTTGAACTGGTTTTCAACGTTGCGTTTTGTATTTTGGGTTTTTGTTAGTGAGTTGTGTGTGTGTTCGACTCTTTCTTTCCCTCATGGTTGAACTCCCATTTTTCATTCCTTTCCTCGTGGTTCTCATTCGTCCGCCTCATGTTCTCCTCGTTCCTTGTGTTCAGCTGGGCCATGCATACAAGTATGTACTCAAGTCTGTACCATGCTACCATGTTTCTTTGATTTGAACTCTCGGGTAACAAATGCGTGGTTGGTGGTTAGCGCATTAGGAATCGGTGTGCTGTACCGCAGTATGGTATGGTATTGTATGGAACGGAGATGATGCGGGTGGAATGAATGTCGGGTGTGGATTGTGGAATTATAGATTTATGTAGGGAATGGTGGGGTGGGATACTATAGGGTAGGTACGTAGGGTAGGGTGTACGGAGCTATTGATATGGATGTACGGAGGCGGTAAGCATCATGGAAAGAAAGTATCGGTGGAAGGTTTGGGAAGGGAAATGGAAAAGGGGAAATGTGAGAGGTTTGGGGGTTGGATGAGGATTGGGGTTGGTATTGTACTATGGGAGGATATGGTGGGTGGGTGAGCGGGTTCCTCGTATAAATGGAGTGGGTATCCCTTTATTCGTTTGAAAGGTGAAAGATATGAATGCATGGAGGAATTGGAATCAATACGAAATACAGGTACCTACTAGGTCAGCACATATCCACTTCACGTTTCTTCACCTGAGGTAGTCTCCGCTTGTGTCTCACCTAACTAAGTCCCTGAGGACTTTCACTTAGCTACTCTTCAACTTGAACGAGATTTGACTATAACTCACCATATAGCTATATCTTACTCATTCTACCCCGAGGAGGAGGTGTATGTGATTAGTTTCTCACTTACCTACTTTCTTCAAGAGTGCGGACTTCTTTCATTCATTCATTCTTTCTTGCAAGTAATACCAACAATACAACATCAACATTACCTCACGGTATATACACACAACTCCACGACACTACAACTCCAACCAACAATGGCCCTCCTCACATCCACCCCTCTCCTCAGTCTCCTCCTCCTCCTCTTACTCAGCACCCTAACCCACGCATCCCCCTGCAACAAAGACAACTGCTACCGCGCCGTAGCAGGCGATTTCCGTGGCCCCCGACAAGAACTAATCGCATATGAAGATTGTGTCTCTTACATGGAAACCTTTGGTTCCTCAGAAGTCGTTGACATTATAAACATCACGATTACGGAAACGGTACTTACGACTATTACGGCGGTTTCAACCGTGGGGAAACGTGGGGAGGCGAGTGTGACTTTTTTGAGAGGAGAGGATGTGGTGACGGCGGGGATTGGTGGTGATAAGAATGCGAATGTGAATGCGAATGTGGTTATGAGGGGTGAAGTGACGGCTACGAGTACGAGTAGTGGATTTACATTACCTACATACGCGACTGTATGTAGTGACGAAGCGAGATATTCTTCTGCATGTAGTTGTTGGGGCGTTGGATCTCAGAGTACGACGACTACGGAATCAGATGTGAGTTTCCTTCTTTTCTTTTCTATCCTACCCAGGGGTTTTCAAGGTGATCATGCCACTATTTGAGAATATTTGGGATAGGATATATAGATGGAGGAACAAAACATAGTACAGTACAAATGCTGATACTAATGCTAACAAAATCAAGACATACACAACAACAACCACATCAACTGTTACCACCACTCTACCAACTGTCTGTCCTAATAATCCCGCGCTCACCGTGCGAGATTTGGAAACCGATGCGTTGAATTGTGGGGCGTGTGATAATGGTGAGTGAGCTGGTTTATTTGCCATTTATTATTTGATGTCCTTTTGTTTTTTTGGTAGTTTTCTCTCTTCTCTTTTAACTTTGTCCCAAATGTGGAATCATGGGAATGAAGTATAAGTGATGCGGAAGTGGGTATTTAAATAATTCTCCGATCTATCATCTGTGCTTGAGCATGGTTGGTATTCGTGGGTGTGTTTGAATTTGGATTCAGAGTTTTGTGTTTTATTGCGTTTGTTGTGTTCGGTGCACTTTATTCATTTAAACGAAGGGAAAGGGTAGGGGAAGAGAAGGAAAGGGAAAGCTTCCTTAATCTTTCTCTGTTTTTCCTAGCACTTCATCCATGAAGCAAACTCCCACCATCCTCCCTTTCTAGTTTCGCAAGCATCTCTCCACACACATCCACACACAAACCCCCCAGAACCCCACCAACTAACCCACCCTCTTCCCTCCTAGTCTGCGCCTCCGGAATCTGCGAACACGGAACCTGCAACAGCGTCCCCTCCTGCACGCCCTCCAGCTGTTCCTCAGGAATCACACCCTGCTCTGACACCACCTCCTCTCTCAACAATTCATCCTCCTCATCCCTAAACAGTAACACCGCCTCCTCCACAACCTCCTCAACATGCTACTGCTTCAACACCATCGTAGGCCTCGGTTTCTGCGGGGAAAACATATCCTGTTCAAGCGCAACCCAATGTTACGACGATAATGATTGCGTATATGGAGAAGTATGTGCGTGGGAAACTTGTTGTGGAAATCCGGTTTGTGTGTTGGGGAATTGTCCGAATCCGGCTGCGGTACTGAGTAGAGGGAAGGGGAAGAGGGAGTTGGGTAAGAATGTGAATGGGTTGAAGAAAAGGAGAGGTGGAGATGTGGGTGTGGAGATGGGGAGAGAAAAGAGGGGGAGTGGGGATACGGCTGCTTATAAGGTGGGTTAGGATGACTGCTGGCTGCTGGGGGTAGATGTGGGGAAGGATGTGTGGGGCTTTTTGGTAGTGTTGTTTTTTTGGGTTTGTTCTTTTGCCTTGCAAATATTCAAAAGTTGGCCAAGAATTTGATTGAGTATTGCTTTTGGTTTCGGTGATTTTTAGGTAACAAGCATATTTATGAGGCATTGATTAGAATCACATTTTAATTGTCCATGTTCTTGATATTGTAAATGCATCGAGTAGGGTGGGTCATAATTTCATTATCTATATCTTTCCGATGCCTCTACAAAACAAAAGTTTTTGGCAGTCCACCTTCCTTCATCATCGAAGTTCACTCATCATCCACCGAGGGTAGTTCTGTCATGAGGTGCTTCTTCTTCTTCTTCCTTCCAATGTGCCAGTCATGGCGCGGGTATTTCCATCGTCTTCTATCACAATCTTCTTCAGATCAATGACGTATCTCCTTGATGCACTAGCGACGCCAGCATTCTTCATCTCTCTCATGTCTTATGGTCCCGTCTCGTATCGCACCATATCGTTTTCTGATAATTCATCCGATAATCATATTAAAACGTTCATTCCAAGCCGATTCCCATAGAAATATATCCCAATCCCTGAATCGTATCAAAGTTCATATCGTAGTTGACGACAAGGAACCTCAAGTTTCCTCATAAGCCTTCATCCTTGAGAACCGACTGCCATCTTTATTTCCCCTCTGACTCAAAGCCCTGAGTCTCCCTTTAATCTTCAATCCTAACCCTTCCACATCACCTCTCTTCTCTTCTGCCTTTCCCTGCACGAACCCAAAGTCTAACATGCCGTTACTGTCGCGACTGCGTAAACGTCCGTGTCCATATCCACGTCCTTGATTCATATCTAAACTTTCTTGCATAGCCCAGCTGTTCCGTGGACTGTGAGATGCGTCTTGGCTGGTGCGCGGTACATAGATATGAGTCGGTGAATGCGGAGATGTTTGCGATGAGGTATATGCATATTGAGAATGGGTTTGTCGGGAAGGAAATTGTGCGGTTGAAGGAGATTTTGGTGAATGTGAATGTAAGGAGAAAGCAGGTAGTAAAGTTGAAGTATGAGAAGAGGAAGAGGAAGATCCGGATGAGCTGGATGAAGAGCGTTTGCGTTCGTAATCATCCATTTCGTGAAGGATTTGGAAAAGAGGCGCGTTTCGATCGGATGGGGAGTGTAGAGGTTGAGAGGGTGTGGAAGGAAGACCTTCGATAAATTTTGACGGACGAGGAGAAGTAGGCATCTTGTATTGTATGGATCGGTTAAGATGATGGTAGGTAGGATGTTGTTTGCTGTTGAAGTCCTGTAAAGTAAAGATCTAGATGGATGATGGATTTATCTAGTCTTGATCGAAGTTCTTATATGTTGTAAATGACTCTCGAAGTATACAGAAAGTACACTTTTCAACTCGAAACAAGTATACAGTACGAGTAATACTTGAAGAAAGACTTTTAGAAGAGAATCTTAAAGAGAATAGAGAGAGATCTTCTATTATTCTATTCTATTAGATGGAAATAGAGATTTATAAACATGAAATATAAAAGGAAAAAGTTTTATAAAACATACCGGGGAATATTCACTTCTTTTAAATCAATAATAATAGGATCATACTGGTACCTAAGGAGCTTCATCCTTCCATTTCCTTCCCGATGGAAAATGGAAATTTAGAAAAAGCCATGCTAGTACAAGTAAATTTACTAACCATGCAAGTGCCTAAGTGCGGTATAAGCCTATCCTAGTAATAAAATTAGAATTTTAACTAGGATGATTTAACTAGGATAATAATTCGGCTCCAAGAAATAAAAAAATTCTGTCATTGCGGAGCCATACTCTACCTAGGTAACATATAAATTTACAGTAAAAATCCTATTAGACCCTGCATATTTTAGAAAGAATATTAGTACAAATACACCTTACCCTGTGGAGTTTGCCCCATGCCACCTCATCTGATACGAATATCCAACTTTGGATTTTTCTTGAAACCATTTTACATTGTAAATTAATTGTGAAGGTGGTGAAGGTGTGAAGTTGAAGGATCAAATACCTAGTTATTTTGTATTGATATTGTATGAATAACCTCATCCAATGATTCATAATATCTACCTAGGGTTCAAATGATTAATTGATAATGAAAAAACTTGGAGGATAACCGATTGGTATTTACTTTGAATAGTGGAGGAATGTTTAATCAGAGACAAGTAATTGATAACGATACAGTTAGCTAGATACCTACACAGTACCCTGATATTGTAAAGTTTGGGTCGGTTGTATGAAGGTTGATGAATCCCCATACGAATGTGTTTGTATGTACATACATGATTGATTACTTACCTCTTCTCGAATTCACCATCGCGTCGCATATCCATACTGGTAGGTTCTACAGTATTCAAGTTTTTTACTGAATATATGGCCTCACTTTTTGTCAATTTTTACTATTCTTGTCTTGTCAAAAATTCAAAATGGTCATGCGATACGTACCTTTCTATCTCTATACTTGGTACTACCACCAACCTGCAAGGCACAATTCATTCTTTATTCAAATCACAAATAAAATTTAAAATCCGGAGTCCCGAATATAGCTGACTGATTGACTTGTTCTCGTTCTACCTAAGCAAAAGTATAAATAACCTATTTCGGTATCGGGAGTAGTACAATATGGGCGGATTTAACTTAGGTATGTATTGACTTTAGGTTCCTAAATACCCGTAATATAAAAATGGATTTACCGTATTTTCATAGAAAGGCTGAGCCCATCACACCCCGCTACACTACACACCGATATACCTATGAATACTACAAAAGAAGAAGAATTATATCTAAGCCTTTGTAGCGTCGCAATGAAATTCGCGTTCATATTCTTGGAGTATGTACGAACTGTACGAACTTTAAAGTGAAAGATTATATGTTGGATTGGATGGATGAAGGAATAAATTACCAAATACTGTACTATATTCTATATAAAAATCCAAAAAATGTAATCTGTTCAATTTTACCAATAAGCCACCATCAAAATAGCTACCAGGTAGTAAAATTAGCTATGTACCTCTACGGCGGCGTTACTTGCATGCTGAGTACAGTTCATTTAATTTCATGCATGTATCTACTACCCTACTACCTCTAATAAGCTACGGATAAAAATGAAATAGATTGATGCTAAAATCTCCAGATTTGAAAATTCCTACCTACGTCATTCGTTACAATCACATATTGATAGTACATCACCACATCACATTTGCAGGAGCATTAGAGGAGAACGTTAGATTAGAATTAAGTAGTAGGTACAGTAGTAGATTGATGATACTGCATCCAAGCTTGAGAGCATGCTTTAAGTTGCTCGAATCACAAACTACGTAGATAGATTATAGGATGACTCGATTTGCCTCTCCACATCCATCATTCAGGGTTCGCGGTGAAGAGAAGAACGGTTGTCGCGTGTTTTTATGTGATGAAATATCTACACAACTACGAGTACGTACCGCTTTATGGTACTATACAATGTACATTAATCTATCTCTTGTCAAAACTCATCCTTCCACTATTTTCATTTGCTGGAAATTATGGGGGAGGGGCAGTACCGGTAGTCAAGAGTAGTAATGATGCCCAATTCAACCAACCACCACCAATATATATTATGTACAAGTACCAGTTGTACCACCATTGTAATCTCCTCATTCGTATGTGTACAATGTACACATCGCCAACATTGAATACAGTAGTGAACAAAGTAAAAAACTCAAAATTTTCAATAATGCACGAAGCTGTTTTGAATGTGGAGTTTTTACTCGTAATGGCCGTTTTAATATTCGATATCACATCTATAAGACTCCATATTTCTTAAATCTTCATACTGCATGTTGTACCTTTTAGGGTCTGATTTGCGTGGGAAGATCGACATGTTCTAGAATTAGTGTTGATGATCAATTTGCTTGAAAATTTTCCCTCTTCGTGAGTCGAGTTGTGAATCGTGATACCTTTGCCGGCTTGTTTGACAAAGCGTTTTTTTTTTTCTGTCGGCCTGGATGAGTCTGTCGCACGGCTACCTACTCGAGTAGATTGAGATTACGCTGTACTACTGTCAGTTTCTAGAATTACAAGTGACTAACTGACGGGAATGGCGGAGCTTTGACAAGTTCCTAGAAATCGGATTTTATAAGCAATCTCATCTTCCTTCATGACAGGATGCAAGATGGCATCATATCATCAATACCGGTATTGTCGGTGTAGATTACTAAAGCATCAAATTTTCCAATCACCAATAATATAACCAACACTTTTCTCTCGCATTGCATATACATATATTTGATCTCCTGATCTCAGACAGTTGATCAAATAGGTGGCCAAAATGGTGTGAGAAATCAAAAAAGATCATCAGTGTGAAATTTTCCCATTTCTGATATCTAAAATCCTTTCGTCTTGATATTTAATTATCAGAGAATCCTTTTTGTGGGATGAAATCCTACAAGTCTTGTAAAAATCTTGCTTGTATTACTTTATCCTATACGCACCTCACCCCGCATATGGGTCTTGAGTTCTTTAGGACATGATCTTCTTCGCTTGGTGTGGGAATTTGTGACTCGTGGACACCCTGACCACCATGGGCCATGACCATTAGTACTTATCCTGATTAAAGTACTGCTGTAGAGAGTAACTACTTATTAATCTGGCAGCACTGTCATTCCGCAGAATTGCTGGAATGGTACCCATTTTGTCTATAATCAAATCTCAAGTTTCATACATACTATACTAACTAGTTGAAGCAATCATCAACCATCCAATATCACCGTCTAGTTCCCGAGCGGGTGATCGTCCATGCTCCATCTTTGCGCTCAGAAATATTATCACCCATCTTATCATATTATTATTACCCATCAATGCTACTTTTACTGTAAGAGCAATGTATTACTAGTTCCTCTCAATTGTTACAGGGCGCAAACCCCAATATCCAAACCCACTCAACTTTAAACATTAGAGTCGACCTCGGTTCCCATCCACTTTAATTTCTAGAAGCTAAACTATCCCCACCAACCATCAAACGAAAATAGAAAGTAAGCCGGCCGCAAAATTATTGCTTTCAAACCTCAAAGGTTTCTCGATTTACCTGAAGGAGAAAAAAAATCACTCTACATACGTACCACTTTAAAGGTTCCAAATCAACTCGTGGTGTTTGAATTCCTGTTGATTAGATTCTGTACTCCCTTCGCTTAATTATCGGATGGTAATACAGGGGAGAGAATCCCCCCCACAAAACAACACCTTTGAACTTTGCAAACCCAAAAAACCAAAACATAAAAAATAAAAAAATAATAAATTCAATGCCTTAAAAAGCCTACATACACTATGTCCAAATACCCCCATGAAAAAGAGCAGCAAAAAAGCAAAAAGATGATTTTATCCTGAGTGGACTCAAGATCACAGATGATGCGGCTTCTGTGGATCGAACACAGTGCCTCCAGATATCATGTCTGAAGTTATCTTCAGTCTGGCGCTCTCCCAAGTGAGCTAAAGCCGCTGTTATTGGAGAATTGTAGTGTTTGATTCAATTGATGGAAAGAGGAATGTTATTTGTATATATATTATCTTTTCTCTCGGTGGTGCCACGGTGGTTTTTTCTTTTCAAAGGGTTTTTTCTCAAGAACTCCACTTCGTGAGAACGCTTGGACGTTTTTTGTATGAGAGGGATGTTTGGGTTGGGTTAAGTTGGGAAATGGTGGATTGGATTGAATTGGGTTGGGTTGGGTTGGGTGGATTGTGGGGCTGGAGAGGGGAATTTGTTACAATCTGGATTTCATGGTTGTTCGTGGTTGATGGATGGTGGATAGTAAGGTTTTTGTATGGATGGATGTCAAGAGAATTATGGACTCTTCTTCATTGCTTCCTCCCAATGTTGGTATTTGGAAGTTCATATACACATATTATACTAGAAGTCTAGTTGTGGTATTTTGTTGCAAGATATTGATATTGGAAGTCGTGATTGGATGATATATGTTCTGTCTCCGAAATTATCTTTTCAATTTTTCCCCATAAGATCATGAGTTCAAGACAGTATCGTGCCGTACAGTATATGAATCACTTTGTTTGGAAAGGTTGAGAGAGCTAAATATAAATACAAACTTCTATTCGATCTCTGTTTGGGACTGGATCTAGTTCTTAATTTCTTGTGGTTTGAAATGGTGCTGCTTCGTAGATATGCCAAACTTAGTAGTTTGATGAGATATTGGATTGCGTGGAAGATGTGAGCTGCACGACATTTTGAGAGTCGCTGCGAGTGAACATGGTGGACGAATCTTTGTCCGTAGTACTTCTTTGAGTCAACTAGTACCGAGAACGTACGATGATTTGTTGTCAATAGTAGAATTATTAGTGGTATAGGCCAACTAGCAAACCGAATTATAAGGAATTCTCACCTTTACATCAATATACCTATATTACTGTAGTCTATCTTTTACTTCAATAAAATGGGCTTCGATATACGAATATGAGTGCGCAAATGATTATTATCACGTCTAGCCAATATATCTCTTGCTCCCTTTGCCATGCTGCAGCTATCTTCTTGCGTAAGAGGTCCGGCATTTCTATCTCGTCATAGGTACAGTGAATGAGATTTTGGTTTTGGGTGGGGGACGATTGTTTGATTTGGTAGTATTGTTCTTTCTGGATACTGAAGCGTGTTGATAGTGTTTGGTAGATAAAGTACGGTGATTGCAGCGTTTGATAGATAAAGTATGTAATTGCAGCGGCGGTAGACCAGTCTTCTCATTCACTGTACCTATGACG